>JABXWE010063629.1:0-11526 GCA_014611495.1 Limonius californicus
CGCTCTAACCAACTGAGCTAATGGGCCTGATAACTGCACCTTCTAGATACGTTTTGAGAAGTCACAGCCTAGTTTTAACCTGCTAACAGACGAGTATTACTATATAAAAAATATTGTGGTCCATGGGGGGATCGAACCCACGACCTTCGCGTTATTAGCACGACGCTCTAACCAACTGAGCTAATGGGCCTGATAACTGCAGCTTCTAGTTAGTTTATGAGAAGTTACAGGCTATTTTTAAACTGCCGACATACAAGTATTACTACATAAAAAAATTTGTGGCCCATGGGGGGATCGAACCCACGACCTTCGCGTTATTAGCACGACGCTCTAACCAACTGAGCTAATGGGCCTGATGACCGCACCTTCTAGTTACGTTTTGAGGAGCCACAGCCTAGTTTTAAGCTGCTAACATACGAGTATTACTATAAAAAAATGCTGTGGCCCATGGGGGGATCGAACCCACGACCTTCGCGTTATTAGCACGATGCTCTAACCAACTGAGCTAATGGGCCAACATTTCACGTGTTATACGAAAGGAAAGATTTAGTAATATTTGAAATGGTTATAACACAAAAAATATTAATTTTTTTCAATATGTGAAATACCATATATTGTTCCAAAAAACACTTCACTTTTTGATAGATTATTTGAAATTGATTTATAAAAAAAAAAAAGTTTCCTTCGAGCCGGATTTGAACCAGCGACCTATGGATATCAGTGTTATTTATGAAACCTCTACAGTCCACCGCTCTACCAACTGAGCTATCGAAGGTACATGTCGTAATCTTCCAAAATTGTGTCATTTAAAAGGAAATAAGTGAAATACAAAATTCATACAAACCTGTATAAGTATGTAGTCTATGTCTAGGACTTTGAGTGCTGGGACTACTGTGGTCACTACTTAAATCTGCGGCGTAATCTGTTCCTGTAGAATCCTGACGTCCCGGAGATTTGTGTCTGCGCTCCCGACTTTTACTGCGCGCCCACCGGCTCTGCAACACACCGAACACTATTGCTAAAACGTGCTCGAAAATTCAAGTTGTTCCAAGCGTGTGCGCACAGGGCACATCTCCATTTCAACTCATTGAAGCTGGAGCCCACGAAATTGGGGCGTTTCTAAATAATCTAAATGATGCCAGGTCAAATTTGTTATTTTATGTATGTATGTCGGCATTCAAATTTTTTTTATTTAACATTATGTAATTTGTTGCTTTCAAATCTTTCTTTGCTTTCAAATCTAATTTAATAAAATTAATTTATTGGTTGTATAATTTGTTTATAGCAATATCCCGTTTTTATTAAACCCCTATATGAAGTTTTTATACGAAAATGCTGATACAGAATGAGTATGATAAAACCGTTTATCTAAGTTTTCCTAAATAAAATATTAATTATATGAGATGCGGTAAAAAGTAGGAAGTGTTAATGTGATTTGGAAATTACGTAGGTTAAAAGTGTATGTTTCTGAAAATATACGTGATTTATAAAAAAACTAAATATTGGGTTAAAAATTCTGCAAAAAAGTCGCCCCCGGGTGGGCTCGAACCACCAACCTTTCGGTTAACAGCCGAACGCGCTAGCCAATTGCGCCACGGAGGCCTGTGTTCAAAATTACATCCAGCTGCTTTAAGCATATAATGATGTTAAATGGATCTGTTACTTTTAGAAATTCATATAACATTTCAAAATAATAAAATTAATTTCAACGTTATTTATTTCGGTTTGTTCATATTTCAAAATACGTATAAAGCCGAAATATATATCGTTCAAATGAGATTATTATTATTTTGAAGTGTAGCAATTAGGTTTTAATATATACAGAGTATTTCGAACTTTTAATTTACAATATTATCACATATTTCTTTTTGTTGATAAAATCCGTTAAAACTAGTGTGAAAAACTTGAAAAACGTTCTAGTAAATAAATTGAGCCGGGCCGAGTATTGATGGAAAATACTATCAAAGCAGTCTTAAAATCTGAACACATACCTACTAAAATAGAAGTATTTTAGTGGCACATTTTGTTTGCATTGCTGTTATTTCATATTTCATATTTGTATTTTTGTTTGTGTATTCGGCCGCTTCACTAATTTATATATTTTCTAATTAAAAAATTTAACACATAGTCACATTAAATATATTTATACTTGCAGTAGCCAGTCAGTTGACCATAGCCGTTCCTGGTGGGGGTGCCTCCGCACCTGGGCGGCCAAATCCAGGGGCGGCTGCTGACCGTTTATTATACGGACAATTTGGACTTATGAGAATAATAATCAAAACATTTTGATGATTATTAACCTTTTAGACAAATAGAACAACATTAAAATAATTGATATATAATCTGTCTAGCACTACTTCTAAACAAGAATAAACTATCTTCATGCACAGCCCAAAATAGCATATGATATTTATCTATATTTATTGGACTAAATTCGTGTAGGTAATTGATGGTCGATATGTATTAACTATAACATCATTATTACAAACACTATACCGCTGATCAGTTGTCATTCCAAATATACATATAGGGCGGCGGTATTGATTTTGCACCTCGACGGCCTACAACCCAAGAACCTTCAATACCTTCTTTATAGTAATGTGTAGTATAACCTTTTATTGTTTCTTAAATAACCATTATAAGCTAAATAAAATAATATTTCAATTTAGATTGTTCTTGGTAGTGAAAAATAGTAAAATAAATAATGTTAAAGTAAGATAAGTGGAATTTTATTTCAACATCCAAAAGTTATCAAGATTAAAACTGAATCACCCTGTAAATTTGCTGATATTATGTACTTTAATGGGTTATTGACCATTTTGATTTAGTTAAAATAAGAGGTTCTTAACTCATGGGGGTAGATAACAAATCTTTGAATGAACATTTATCACATGCTTGTTTGGTTGCATATTTTCATACTTCATTTTTATAAATGTAAATTTGGTGTGTTGTGTGACGTCACCGACATGCATGACGTGCGTGCATCCTCTCAGCGAAAGCAGTATAGTAATGTAACTGGAGAATATTCTTAAATCTTCAAATTCCACATTATTATGAAGTGCTATGTATGCAAGTTTAAATATTATACGCTAAGAAATGATAATATTCCATTAGGTACCTGTACTTCATCTAAATGTAAATTTGAACTACGAGGGTTGTTCATCATTTACTGTCCCTGATATAGTAGCAAATAACTTAGTACAACGATGACGCAGACCTTGAATGCACTGCAAACCACTTAATCACAGCAGCCATTACCTCTCATCGTCCGAAAGATGAGTTCTCCGAAGATGTTCTTTTAATTTGGGGAACAGGTAAAAGTCACTGGGAACCCGATCTGGCGAATATGGGGGTTGTTCAAATCCAGTATTGTGAAGAGCAGCCATAGAAACACAACTCCTGTGAGCGGAAGTGTTGTCTTGGTGGAACAGAACACAGCGTTTCAATTTTCCACGTCTTTTTTTCTTCAGAGCCTCATGAACTTTCGGTATTAGTTTTGCGTAACAGTCTCCCGTTATTATGTGACTACGTGGTAAATAATCAACAAGAAGAACTCCCTCAGAATCACAAAATACTATTGCCATTATGTTTCCGACCGATAAAGTCACACGGAACATTCACGGGGGCAGGGAACCACGATGCCGCCATTTCATGCTCTGCCGTTTTGCCTCATCGAAGCGATGAGCCCAGGTTTCATCTACAGTTACAAATCTTTGCAAAAATTCATCCAAATCCGTGTCCATTAATCTCAAATTGCTCGTAGCAGTGGAAAGCCTGGCCTGCTTTTTATCAGGTGACAACATTTTGGGAATCCATCGTGCGCAGAGTTTCTTCAGACTCAATTCCTCATGCTAAATTTTTTCAACGCTTCCAGTGGAAACCCCAGATATTTCGGCAATATATTTGACCGTAATTCTCCGATCACTCAGTACATTATCATGCACTAAACAATTTTTGGTCGTCTAATACCTGGCGCATGTTGACACGACCTCTTTCTTAATTTGAAATCCCGGCACCAATTCTTAATTACACATTCCGGACATTATAATTACCCCGCGCTGATATACCTACCCTTCTTAAAAAGGTATTTTATCGGATTTTCCTTATTTCAGATTTTTCCATTTGAACAAAATCACCAGAACCACTGTAATATTAAATGTATAACTTTTATAAAGAAGAAGATAGGCACCTGCAATTTGCCATATATTCATGTCAATAACTGACGTTTTAGGAAAATAATTATTCATTTGTCGGTCAATGCCTTCTATGTTAGGGTCAATAATTGATTAATCATCCTCGTAATATAGAGTGCTTAGTACACAGGAATTTCTTTGCTCAAATATAATTTAAGACTGCTTTTTAATACAACAAGCTTCAGCTTCATGTAACTTGGAATTTTAAAAATAGTTTTGATAATTACTTTACATTACGATATTAATCAGTCTAAATAAGATGATTGTAAACCTCAATAGTTACCTTAAGTTGTGTGAAAAAGCTCTGTGTTTTTTGGTAGACGGAAAGGTGTGAAGTTCCAGGAGGAGCGGCAGATCGTGGACGAATATCGGGCATTTCTCTAGGGCTGCTAAGTTCTGAAGCAGATTTGCTAAGGTGTTTACTACCCATGGGAGAAACGGGCATATTTGTGAATTCGCATTGTTCCAGTGCACGTTCTGCAACAAAACGTTTTTTTGTGATTATGAATTATAACATTTGTACACGAATAAAGTTACAAATTAAAAAAAAAACTTTGGAGGCGCCGGGCATCGATCCCGGTACCTCTCGCATGCTAAGCGAGCGCTCTACCATCTGAGCTACGCCCCCAATCTATACTGAGTTGACTGCTGTTACCTTATCAATATATAATTAACTTAATATTAGAATTTATTTCTTTTAATATAGATATAATAAATTCTCAATCTAATACATTTACATTAATAAACATGACTGACTGTGAGACTGCTTTCGTAAAGCAAACATTTTATATATTCAGTACCTTATTTATATGTCGATAATTAATTATAAAATTATTAGCAAGATAAAACTACAAACTACTCCTTTGTTTAATAAATTCATTATTCAACTAATAACATACAGAGAGATCAAAAAAGAACTTGATTACAGTAAGCCATGACTTTTTTTTCGTAGGTCGTAGATCAAAAATATCCTATCAACTGTCATGAGAACGAACAAAAAAAAATCATGGCTTGCTGTAATCAAGTTCTTTTTTGATCTCTCTGTATAAAGGAATTGACTTCCTACAAGTGAAATAATTTGAATCATTTGTATTTACATATTTACAGAACGTATTTAGGTATAAAAAGTTAAAAACGAAAACATTCTTTAATAGCAACATTTGAATTAAATGTAAATATAAAATTTAAAAAAATATGCGCTCGGCTGATTGCGAACGAGGCCCCGGAGGGATTCGAACCCTCGATCTCCTGTTTACTAGACAGGCGCTTTAACCAACTAAGCCACGGCGCCGGCGAGCACATTTCTCTTGTTGGTGCTTAACACACTACATCAGAACATCGACAATTATTAGATTGCTATTTATAAATGTATGTCTTATGTAATAAATATAAATATAAACTAACTTTTTAAATAGCTTTCCACAAACTACAAACATAAATACTACCACAAAATACATAAAACTCAAACCTGATCCATCGGAACAGCAACCCATGTTGATAGTTTCCCAGTCATTCAAAGCATTTGATTACGGTAGACTGCTAATATGAAGGAGCGTATTTTTCCTTCCCCGCGATACGGAGCTGTTAAATATCTTTAATAAGCTTTAAAAAATATTGCTTAGTGCCAAATTAAACGCGCCATCCACCAGACACGGCTAGTTTCAACATAATGGTTACTTTGCCAACATTATAAAGTATTAGACCGTCTATGCAATTACAGTGAATGGTTTGTAACATCCTCGTTTTTGTAAGGGAATAAGGGATAAACTCCTTTGTAAGATAGGACAAATCCAACAATAATAGTCAAAGTTTGACTTCAAAATAATTATGCATATAGCAATTACTGCTACAAGTTACACAATATTTAGTTCAAATATTGATATAAGACATAATCTTACAAGCGACTTTTAGTAGATTACGTATGTAGATTTTTAGGTTCTTTGTTGGATTTTTGTATCTCGAACAAAACATTTAAAATATCTGTTTAGAATCACAGTTTTCAAACTTTGTTAAATACAGGGTAAATCTTAAATGGCGACTAATAGACATACCATCTGATTCTGAATCAAAAATGGAGCGATAAACTCTTATACCAATTTGCTGTTAATCTCATAGACGGGGAGTTATTGGCAGTCTTAAGTTGGATTCCGGGTTCCTTATCGTGCGGTATTCTCATGAAATGATTATTTTTAACCCTAGTTTAATCAACAAAAGGAATCACCAATCTGTAATTGCACCTAGTCATCATACCCTTGGTTTACCAGAACTTCCATCCGAAGCTTAAAGCTTCTGCAATGCTTTAGTTTTCCAAAAACGTTGCAACAACGTGCAATACAAATTTCACATTTGTGTTTGATTTCCCAAATTAATGTCATGGAGTAGGTACAGTTTTGTGGAGTATGCAAACATGTAAGTATTTGATTGTCTTAGCAATTTTAATGCTGCTGCTAATTTGTATGCCGAACGGTATCCAAACAGAAGGCATCCAAGTAGTAATGATATTCGACTATTCGATCAACGAATGCGAGAAATTGGAAGAATTACACCAACGCCAGTAGCAGACAGATGCCGTCGCCACCGAGTATTGTTCCCACTGGTTGAAGAAAATATCTTAAATGTAGTCGAAAATGAGCAAGAACAAAGTACCCCATCCATTACCAGAATGTGTGATTTTCGCCAAAGAACCCGTATCATTATCAACGAGTACAGGGATTATTACCAGAAGACTATCAGAATCAGATTCTGCAGATGATTACTTCGTGAGTAAGAAAGGGATCCTAATTTTATTGGATATATATTGTGGACTGATGAAGCTATGTTCACCATAAATGGAACATTTAATATCCATAACATGCACCAATGAAAACCTTCATGCACTGTACCAAACAAATGATCAAGTTCGGTTTAAGGTTAATGTGTGGGGTGGTATTATTGGTAATAGGCTTATAGGACCACACATTTTGCCTGATCGCCTAAACGCGAATAATTTTGTTGAATTCTTAGACACCGATTTTAGGGATCTATTAGATGATGTACCAATAGATTTAAGAAGAAATATGTTTTTTCAAATGGCCGGGGCACCAGCACACTGACGAATGCAAACATGAGAATGGTTAAATCATGAATTTCCAGAACGATGGATTGGTTGTGGCAGTCCATTACGGTGGCCACCAAGAAGCCCAGATTTAAGCTGTCCTGATTTGTTTTGTCGGGAACATTAAAAGCATTTGTGTATGCAATGAAATTGATACTCGAGAGCAACTTCAGCAACGAATAAATGAAGCAGTTATAATGATTCGACAAAACAATATGCTTCAAAATCTAGAAGGGAGCATAATACGTAGGTGTATGAAATGCATAGAAGTTGGGGGGTGGCCACTTTGAGCAATTGCTGTAATTTACAAAATAGAAAACTTAAAACGCGTTCGATATTTCCTTACTAGTTACGTGCTGTTAATTCAAAAATGCAAGCAGCACATTAAAATTAGAATATTACCATGAAGGAGGTCTAGTATGCCTGTATACAATCTGCTTATGTTCCATATTAAATCAAGTGGATTGCTATGTGAATAGCAGGCAACTTAGCACAGCTCAGTACGACTGACCACACAGTGTTGCAAAGTTTACAAAACTTTAATTAAGAATTCTTCAAAAACTAAACGTTTTCGAGCAAAACGCTTGTAGAATTTTATGTTCCGTTTTTGATCCAGAAGCGCGCAGTGTAAAGATTTTCCGCCATTTAAGATTCACCCTGTATAAATTACAATTTACCTACAAATATTTGCTCGTTATATTCGTTAAACGTAATATCCAGCCTTACAGTAATTATTCATAGCATTAAAATTAAAGAAAAACCTTGTTCATCATCAGCAAAAATATATTTTGCCACCAAAATCAAAAAAGCGAATACATATTAATTAATAACATTTTAATTATGGTATTGTTGTTCCTTTTTTCTCTAGTTGTGATTTAAATTTTAAATTCCTGAGGTCTTTTGAATCTAAATGTTGGATATACACTGAACGAAAAATTTAAGAACTTAATGTACAGTGGTAAAACCGAGGATAAAAGCTTTTAGCTCCATATAAAAAACACAATATAACGCCACAAATGAGGCATTCTGCAAAAAACCGTGAAAAATTCCGTTATTTGAATTACAATCGCACTTTTGAGGTAATCTTGCTAGGTGCTAATATTTTCTCAGTCACAAAAGCTACAAATATTTTAATTTTCCTTGTTGTTTCCGAGACGAACTTGTTGACGTTACGGCATGTCGTAGATTATTATCGTATATACATAACCTTATTTATGAACATGACAATATTTATAACAAAACAAATGAAACAGTTTATTGTAACAGATATTCTAATAGTCCTTTATTTCCTACAAGATGCTTTAACATTCTGTTCCTATAGAAAAATGTGTTTGTTCTGATGAAATCATTACAAATGGGGTTAGGAACTTTTTACATTATTTCTCTACGAACATCCACAGATTTTGGAGTACCTTTCAGTGATCACCCACTACACTTCTTTAAGGCAACGCTTTCCCTTTCATGAAAATATTTTAAAGACTAGGTTAAATTTTCTTTGCATTGTTTATAATAGCATATGCATTCTCAAATTCGGCATGATACTCTTCAAAACTATTTTATGCTAAATGTTCGTTACATAAAAGCTTTCCATTTCAAAGTGTATACAAGTTTGCACTAAAAGCAAGATGCTAAAAGATCTGAATATCGCCATACTTGAACAATAACTTAATCGGACAAGGAAATAAATATATCCATCTCGGCCATGAAATCAGACTGGGCAAAGACAATCAGTCAGCAGAAATAGCGAGAAGAGTTGGTCTAGCTTCGAGAGCCTTCGCTCGACATATATTTAAAAACAATTAGATTCCTATAAACTTGAAGAAAAAATTGTTTGACACTTGCATTTTGCCAGTGGTAACATATGGACTGGAAACAATTACCCCTACAGTTAAAAGCGTGCATCGTTTAAAAGTTATGCAGAGAGCTATGGAGAGAGCAAGGTTGGGAATATGTTTGAAAGATCATATCAGAAACGAAGATATAAGATTACGAACAAGGGTCATAGATATAGCTGAACGTATCGCACACATGAAGTTGGGCTGGGTTGGTCATGCCGCGAGACAAAATAAAGAAAACTGGACATCAAAAGTAGTTTTTTGGAGACCTCGAGTAGTAGAGGACGACATAGAAACGGTGGCTCGACGACCTCAAGAAAATAGCAGGTAGAGACTGGGATCATAAAGCCAGAGATCGTGTGGTTTGGAATAGTTTAAGGGAGGCCTACATCCAGGAGTGGACGAAGATAGGCTGAAGAAGAAGAAGAAGAAAAGCAAGATGATCATATTACTCCTAAAAACATCTTTCTTTATGTAGTTGCAAATAAAATAAAAGCCTGCGAAATACTAATTAACTATTGGTTGGAAATACAACGTTTGATAGTTAGCCAACAGGAATCAATATATCACCGGCAACTGAATTGTATAGCATACAAAGTTACCACATACGTTCATATTAACACAGTTCATCTTGGTCAACTTGACCATATTCTGAATGCCCGATATCAAACAGTACTAATTAAGTATATAAAATAAAGAAGACTTTTTGGTACATTTTTTTCGATAAGTATATTATAATGGTGTACACTGTAAAACATAACGAGCGATGGAAAGTTTTCAAATTAGGGTTGACTGTGAGTGCTCCAAGGCATATCGTAGCTATCATGTTACGTACCGGCCATACCTTGTGTTTAATTCTTCGAATGTAAACACAAGCAAAGTAAACTTACCCTATAAGCGTATATCGTCACAATACAACGCATTTAAAAAATAAATACGTACGTATGTATTTGTTTCAGGAGATCGTACGTTATATAGTAATTTTTAAAAGTTTACCATTTTCTAAATTTAAATTCACATTCTACAGGGGAACATAAGCCCCGTATTTTTTCATTAAAATATATGCTCCGAAAAAAATTATTAAAGTTGGCAGTTTTAGAAATAACGCCGTTTGTGCGTTAGTCCTAATTTTCCGGTGGACCACGTAATAGCACTTGCCTTGTTGGCGGTACTGCGACAAGTTTTATTTATGAGTAATCATAACCTACAATTATCTTGTACTCTCAAAGTTTGTGTTCGTTGTTGTTGTTTGTGATTGTGAGTATAGTAATTAATTGTAGTTACACAAGCCTCAGTTAAATCTAGCACATTAAGCAGATCAATGTAGATACAAAAATTAGTTACAAAATTGAATCTTATATTTGTGTTTCTTGCGTGTATAATAATAATACGACACAAGAAACACAACAAATACGAATGAGGAGTTACAGGATTATATTATTAACAATAGGCATAAGTATTGCATTAGAAAGTATTTTATTAACTTCTGTTCCATAACCATAAACGAATATTTTTATGATTCAATGGTATATGAAAAATATTTGTTTTTAAATAAATAGAAATAAACCATAACAAGTGTCAAAATATGTAGTTATCTCAAGCAAAACATTTTTAATTTAAGAATTTTGGTGTTTCGCAAAATCCTAATTAGTTTTAGAGTGTATTCCTCACTGAAAAGGTTGAGAAATACTGCTATAATATTAATAGAAAGAACTGTAGCAACGTTAGGTCGGGTGATCGTGCAGGCCACGCAAACGGTTCTTGACCGTTTTATCAATAGGCTCATGTGAAATTGCGAGTTTATATTAGTAGGCCTATCAATTTAACCGATTTGAAACCTCAAATTCGTTTAGAAATGGAAAGTATCAGCTCGGAAACTATTGGGTGTGAAATACAAAGTGTTTACACACGTGATGGTCGATGCAAATTCGTTAAAGGTGGGCAATTTGAATATTTGTTTGTTGGGAATTTTGTTTTAATATAGATCTTATTTTCAATCAAAATTATTTGTGAATAGTTTATACTTTATGTCTATTTATTTTATATCACCATTTAACTGGTGAGAAGATTTATCAAAATAAGAAAGAAAAAAGTGGACGCGACTGCCTCCCTGGACTTTCCCATACTGGAAACTGTTCATA
This sequence comes from Limonius californicus, assembly GCA_014611495.1. Lineage (NCBI taxonomy): Eukaryota > Metazoa > Arthropoda > Insecta > Coleoptera > Elateridae > Limonius > Limonius californicus. The sequence goes on from JABXWE010063629.1 coordinate 11,264, forward strand.
TCATCTTTATTCAACAGTAGAGTTATTTTCCTCAAAACGGTTGTTCAAGCGCTATCCTAAAACCTTGCCTTGTAACGAATAGACTTACAAGGCTTGTAAGAAGTCCCGCCAAATATCTGCGGTGCCCCTTAATTTCCTTTTAATATGCAACCAGGCATACTTCATTCTCTGTCCGCTGTCCGTACCGCTAGGCCGTCGCGCGGTTTAACTAGTACCGATCGCTATTGCTACCGAGGTAAAATTTTCGAAGTCCCTGGAAATTA
>JABXWE010063633.1:0-17886 GCA_014611495.1 Limonius californicus
TGTTCACTTAAAGTTTCGTGAATTAGAAACATTTAATTGATATCCCATAATGGAAAAACTTTTCTTCACAAAAATGTCCAGAAAGCTTTCATAAGTATTTAAGATGGTTGCCTTACAATACATCGATAATATGAAATTTTAGAATGCAAAGTTTCACCATTACATTTATTATGTATAATTTACATTGTATAAATTAACACATTCATTTTTCTTAAATTTAAATTTTCTAGTTGAAAATTCTATCAAATGTATTAAAAAAATTGTCTGGATAACTTTATTTTAAGTTATATCATGTGATACTATTAACAAATTTATGTTTTTCTGGTTTGTTAAAGTTTCATTATTCCTTTAAATATATCCAATAGGCAAATGTTAAAATAGACTTAGGTATTTTAGAAATGTTAGTGATACACAAAACCTGTGCTATTGGTGTATGGGAAAACATTAGTTAATTTTTGAGATCTCTTAACACCTAGTCAATAGTGGCAAGTTAAGACATGATCGGGCTTTCTAGGCTCTTAAATGCATTAATACAATCGTAAAATAGAAGTGGTAGGCTTAAAAGTCAAAATTTGCTTTTAAAAGTTCTATCACAAATAACAAACAAAACTATAATGGAATTATTTAGAATAGTTTTGTCCAATGAAGCCATAAAGGCCAAATTTCATTAATAAAGTTGAAATTCAAATTTGGTCATATTAAACGTAGACCAGAATTATGCGTGAGAAAGGTCAAGTAAAAAGCTCTTTGAAGTTATTGCATGATATCATATTGACTGAAAAGCAATGGGTGGTAAACTTTGTTCGGTAATTTTTTTAATTTTCTCTTGTAACTGCTTACCCTTCACATTATACTGAAATTATAATATTTTTGTATAAAATTGTATAATTATAATACTCATTATTCTTTGCACCACTCCTATTTATGCACATCTGTTTTCCAAAATTTAGTAAAATATGCTTAGCTGTGCCTTTATTATTAACATGTAAAGTGTCAACAGTGTAACTACTTAAAAATTTACGTGCAAATGCATATTATTTATATATGTGTTTGGATTTTTTTAATTCATGATATACCAATTGTTACTGAACCAAATTTCTTAAATTTATTTTTATGTACTCTTCAAATAAAATGTAATTGATTGTGGTGGTCGTAAAGGGTATAAGTACTGGTGACACTTTATGTGTTAAAAAAAGATTGTGTACAAATATACATGAAACTTATAAGTATTTTTGTAAGAATTGACTGTTAAGGTATGTCGGCTTATTGCATATTTGTGTAATTTATTGTAATTGAAAATATCAAATATAATACCAATTCACTTTTTTTTGTAATGTAAATTAAATAAAGCCAATCGCTACTGTTTAAAGCACATGTTCTTTATTTTATATTTAAATGTATAAGGTAGAACACCGAGTAGATCAGTGGTAAGCGGGCTAGGTTCGAATGCGAAGTCCTCGGTTCGAACCTTGGGATAGGCAGAAACTTTTCTGTAATTCCTAAGGTCGGTATTGAGCTCGGTAATCCATTCGACGTTGGGTTACAATTAAAGGCGCTTCTCCTAACCGCTGGCTGACCAGGAGAAGTAACAAGGTCACACATAACATCATACACACAATTAACATAAATAGTGAAAACGGATAGAGCGAATGTAGGTGAGGAGAGCGGGAGGAGCGTGATACGAGTCGAAAGGGCAGGGGTTAATTTCAGTGGGAACGCAAGGGAACGGCGTTCCCTTACCTCCCAAGAGTGCCGGAACGCAAGGGAACGCAAGTAACTCTAAAACTGCAATTTTTAAAAACTGTAGGTAGGATAAATTTTAGGCTTTGCTCGCGAGCGGCTCGTAAGCAGATAATAAGCGCCCTAACAAGCGATTGTGATGAATTTTCTCGAAACAAGTTTATAGGAAATTCAGAGTAGGCAGTAGGCACCGAGATGTTAACGGGGATGAGGGTGAGGGAATGTTTAACTAGGCCTTATTAGAAAATAGAGAGGGTGGTTTATAAGAATAAATGAGCGTTCCCACACCCAAAAGTTTAGAAATTAAGCACTGCGAAAGGGGACCCATCACCTTCAATTAATCCCGAATGTATGAATGGTAACCTCGACACCGTAAGGTACAAGAGGAATTGATAAAGAATGAATAAGGTGAAGTGGGGTAACTGTGTACTCGGGGTAAGTGTGTAGGCGCCTCGGAATTCGTTAATCTTATGGTTTCATGTAGCGCCATCTATGTATATATATTTGAACTATATATTGGAACGAATCTGTAAGGTAGTAACATAGGCAAATAAACACTTATTAGACGTCTGACGTAATGTTTCAAAATTCTAGGCTAGGTTGGACTTTATCAGAAGAGGGCGCTTCGTATCAGTGTACACCTACCCTTACCTGCAAAGTAGCCGTAATCCCTGGCGATTAACTATTGTATGTTTATTTGTGTGACAAGATTTTAACAGAAGAAATATAAACCAGCAACGGACAGTCGATTTTTATAGATCTACGAGGTCTGATCAAAATGTATCCAGAATGGTTTCGTAAATTTGCAATGACTGAACACTGAGAGATGTGGTTTTACATAAAGGGACCTTGGCATCTATTACACATGTACTGTGAATCACATTGGCCTTATTCAATCGGTTTTTTCACAGTAATGCTTTTTGGTGACGTATGTATCACTGTTTGGCGCATTTATCACGTCTGAAAAAAGTGATCAACGAATTTGTATCAGATTTTGTCAAAAACTTGGAGGCACTTGCAAAAATACATATTTAGAGTTACAGAAAGTATATGGGGAAGATTATTTGAGCCGTGCGCAAGTTTATGAGTGGTATAAACGCGTTAAAAATGGTCGTAAACGTGCTGAGAGTGATCCGCGTTCTGGAAGACCTACAACCAGCAAAAGTGAAAAAAATATTGAAGCTGTGCACACAGCTGTGCGGGAAAATCGCCGAATCACTATTCGTGAGTTATCTTCAGACCTATACATTCGTTTCGGTTCAGTTCAATCAATTCTTACGAACGATTTGGGTATGAGACGCGTCTCAGACAAATTTGTACCAAAACTCCTTACAGTTGAGCAAAAACATGCCCGTGTTTGAGCTGCTATTGAGTTGCTTGAGTGCGTCAAAAACGACGAAAACTTTGTAAAAACAATCGTAACTGGCGACGAAACGTGGGGTTATGGATACGATCCCGAAACTAAGGCCCAATCTTCACAGTGGAAGACCCCAAAGTCTCTCAGACCTAAAAAAGCACGACAAAGCTGTAGCAATGTTAAGACGATGCTGACTGTTTTTTTTCTATTAGAAGGGAATTGTGCATCATGAATACGCTCCATCGGGCCAGACAATCACCAAGGAGTATTACTGCCAAGTTCTGCGACGTTTGACGGACGCAATTCGTCGGAAAAGGCCGGACTTGCATGAGAATGGTGAGTGGCAATTGCATCATGACAATGCCCCTGTCCACGCATCGCTACTTGTGCAGCAGTTTCTTGCTAAGCACCGTATTCCACAGGTCCGTCAATCACCCTATTCGCCAGACCTGGCTCCTAGCGGCTTTCATATATTCCCGAAAATCAAATTCCATTTGAAAGGAAAAAGATTTCAAGACACTGAGAAGATACAGCAGAACACGATGAAGCAGTTGCTCGCTATTTCAGAAGAAGAATTTAAAAAATGTTTCGAGCAATATCAGAGCAGCAACGCTGAATTAAGTGTGTGGCTTCGGAAGGGGATTACTTTGAAGGCGCTTAAATATTAATTTCATAAATCTTGTAATTTATTTTTAAATAAAGCCATTCTGGATACATTTTGAACAGACCTCGTATTTTGTAGAAACGTACAATTCCCCTCCGTTTTAAAATTTTAGACATGTTTCGATCTGCCTTTAAATTGTATTAACAGATTGTTGCAAACTATTAGAGCTTGTTTATTGTTAAAAGTGGACTTAGAAACAAATTATGGAGTAAAATACTTATTAACGTGACGACTAACACAGGATGGATTAGAAAATACGTTTGTGATCTTTCGGCAGAAGGGAGGTGTGAGTGTTAATCCAACAGTCAAAACGTTCAGACTTTCATTCAGGCATTTGTTTTGTTCAAACTTAAATAAAGTACCTCACAATCAAACTGCGAAGACAACCAGCACGAATTTATTTTTAATACTTATGATTACCCATCAGCAACAATAAATAGCGTAGGTGATGTAAAAGAATAGTCATATCACGAAAATTATGAAGAAAATGTCGTTTGTGATGCCGAAACATTAACAGAAAATGGGAATAACTTTACACTAGAAGACTGTTCACTAAAGTACACAGCGGGATTTATATTGCGAAGATGTTTATACAAGTACAAGTGCAGTTTATGTGAAAACTCATTAAAAAGTTCATCCGATTTTCATATAAATATTGAAAATGAACTAATAAAACAGAAGGCTTGTCACACTGATAATATATATTTCAATTAACGGAAAATTATGCCCGCCAAACAGTTTAACGAATTTTATTGTAAAACTGACTTTAAAAGTATTTTTTAAACACTATCCTAATATTAAAAGTATTTTAAATGTACCTACTCGCTCCTTTATATGAATTATGTATAAATTATGTTAATCATGCGATGTCCGCGTTTTTAAACATTAATGAACGGTGTAAAGAACACAGACAATTTATTGTTCGGTACACATTGTTGGTATGTTTGGAAAGGTAAACAACGTGGGAATCCAAATATATAAGAAGTTGTAAAAATAGGTTATGTTCTAAAGTGCATATAATATCTCACAATTGACATATTTGTTTGTATTTTAAGTGTGTAGATTTTTTTAACTCCTTTTGTTATACAATCAGCCTGGAGTGCCTCAGGCTATAAGTACATTGTATGATCCATACTTAAATACTAAGCTTAAGAATAGTACCTACATGTCATGGAGGAGATAACCCATTGGATATCTCCCATTTCAAGTGTGTAATAAAAGTTAATTTGTTGAAATCTGCCTTTCAAATATATTTCTTTTAGGTTTGCTTCTTAATCATTACCAGATTCCAGTATTCTGTATTTTCAAATATTATTGAAACTATTTACAATGAATGTCGAACCTAACACACCTCAAAATGGTCATAATCCGCGTTTACTTGGCTTTTGGACTCTACTATGGCCCAGCAAAACAATTCTATACAATAGTCAGTGTTGCTAGTTTTCCTACAATATTCAATTTGCTTACCTACAATTTAGTAAGGATTTTGGTAAGGAGCGCCACCTAGACCGCAAGTCCGGTAATATTTGTACTGATCTAGTAGTGTATTACCGTCAGACGTCTAAGTGTTTATTTGCCTATGGTAGTAACATAATTTGAATTCTTTGCAGTGTAAAAAAATCGTTTGGCCGGTGCACGTGTTTTCGTATGCACAACATACAGTTTGGAACATACATATGTTATCTATTCTAATCGGCTAAGAAACGTAATTATAACTTATTATAAGTGTTTTTAAAAGGCTACACAAGCAAATCAAGGTAAGTGATTTGAAAGTTACGGGGATATTTTTAAATTATATTTCCTTTAACCTCAAAATATTAGCTACTAAAAAGTTGCCCCAGAGAAACTTCATGCTGGGGGACGTGTTTAGTAAATATGGTGGCCAAGTGTGTAGTATACTACACACTTGCCTCTCAGCCCAGTGAGGTAAACATTTTTGGTTTTTAGGATATTATGGTACGATGTTATAAGAAAAAATCTACAAGGAGAACTACCTATGATGAAGAGAAACTCAAAAGGGCGTTAGATGGAATGAGTAGAAGTATCATTAGCCAGTATAGTGCTCACAAGAAATATGATATTCCACAGATGACTCTTAGGCTAAGCACATAGTGGAGCGGAGAGCAACGCAGCGAGCAGCGCGGAGAGCAAAGCGGCGAAAACAAACAAATGATAATAGGTTGTCAAGCACATAGTGACGAGCAATGCACAGATGTAGCAGCGCTGCTAGTATGGAGCAAAGCGACGCGTTCCGGCAAGTTTGATTTCTTCGCTCTGCTCGTGTGTTCTCCGACATTGAAAAATGGATGTTGGAACAATTTATATGTAGTATTTTTGTTAAAAATCCACTGTGGGATCAAAAGGATCCACAACATCATAATCGCTACGTGTTAGACAAATTGTGGGATGCTGTAGCCGGAGAAATGAAATTAACAAGTAGGTATATTGAAAAATGTATTACATATTTATTATTATTAACGGTGGGTACATTATAACGAAATTTTAATTAGTTTATATTTTGCTTTGGCATACAAACATCTTAAAAGTTTCCCTAACCAAATTCGCCGTGTCGGCATATCTATTGTTTCGTCTTTCTCCAACATCATCTTCCAAGTTGGGTGGTTCAATGTTTTCAGTTTGTATGTTTATTCCCTCCATATCAATTATTATGTTATGTAAAATACAAATGCATTTAATATTATCAGCAAAATCTGGAGCGGTTTCTATAGGTTTGTGAAGAATGCGAAACTTAGCACAAATTATGCCAAATGAACACTCAACGACACGTCTTGCTCTGTCTAGACAGACGCATATTAAAATACTCTCTAATTGCGTCTCAATTTCTTCTGTTATACGGTTTTAATAAGTTATTTAATAACGGATAAGCTTCATCTCCGATAAAACATAGGGTACTACAATGTTCGTTGACGGTAAAACACTATCAGGAGGAATTTGAAGACCGCCAGTTTCCATTAAACGAAAAAACGAAGAAGAGCGAAAAGTACCACCATCGCTTTGTTTGCCATATCCTCCCACGTCAATAGTAATAAATTTATAATTTGCATCAGTAACGGCTTGAAAAACTATGGAAAAATAATGTTTATAATTGCAAAATAAGCTACCCTTGTGGGAAGGACATTTTACTCGCACGTGTTTTCCATCAATTGCTCCTACACAATTGGGAAAGTTCCATTGGTCGTAGAATTCCTTCGCAATTTCTTTAAACGTATTTTCTGTCGTAACTTTCATATGAATTGGCTGCAGTATTTCCCATATTGCTTTAGCTGTTTCTTCTACCATTGATGACACTACCGTAGCACCCATTCGAAAATTAAAACCCAAACTTTTGAAAGATGCTCCAGTAGCTAAATATCTAAAATGAACATATTTTGTGTAAGCATATTATGTTTTACATCCAAGCAACGTGGTGTATAATTATTATTATTTTTCTAAACTAACTAAACTTTTTTAGGAGCGATGGTAAGAAGCAAATGGAAAACTCTACGGGATACGTTTCGAAAAGAACTTACAAAAGTAACTGTAGTAAAACGTGCTGGCGATGCATACGTAACACCAATAAAGTCATCGTGGCAATATTTTGAAAGCCGTAACTTTTTGAGGGACCAGTTTACGGTAAGATCAAGTGGAGGAAATCTACCAGATGAAGGATGTAGTAGTCACATTCTAGATGCTGAAGACACCCAACATTCCAGCGTAATAGAAAACATAAATACGCAAGAAGATGATGCGTGTGTCCAAAATTATGAACTAAATTCTGCAGAAGAAAGAAATACTCAATCACATACACGAACATGCACCCCTAATTCTACATCTCGTTCTGGCCAAGAAAAAAAAAGCAAAAGACAAAACGAACAAGATGAGCTGGGCAATACTTTAATAAAACTGGAAGAAAGTAAGCTAAGACTGTTAGAAAACCAGACTCTAAAAACGACTGACGAGGATATGAGCTTCTTCGAAAGCTTTTTACCTCATATTAGAACATAACACCCCAACGTAAGCTCCTTTTAAGAATGAAAATTCAACAGACAGTTTACAATTTTGTTTACGAAAAGCAGGCTACTGCTATACAATATAGTGCTTCAGTTTCACAGCAAATTGGTTCCCAACAACCACAATACAATTTAACTGAAATTGATTAAACAATGACGGCCCACCAGGAATATTCAAATCCGCCATCAGTAGCGTCATACTTAAGTGGTTTTTCGGAAGACACTTATTGATAAATGCATCTTTTATTTTTGTAGTATTTCAATGTTATTAACAATAATAAATAAAATAATAAAAATAAACTACTTGTTTTTTAATTGCTTACCTCAGTGTAACTACTAAACGTTCTGCCGGACTAATTGGGCTGATGGTGAAGTTAGTCCATTTTTTAAACAACTTTTGTTCTATTTTTTCCAAAATATAAACAAAAATTGAGATATTCTGTTACAGTCGCAAAAAGGGCTCACGTTGCGGCGCCAAATTTTGTTACGGGCCAATCGAGCTTTTTCGACGATTCGTAACAAACCTGATGGAAAAGGGCCTACGGCTTAGCTCAGGGGAGTAGGGGGAGTTCGTGAAAATCGCTTATGGGAGAAAATCTTTAGTTGTGTACAGGGCGAGTCAAAATAAGTGGGCGCCACCTTCCAAATCCAGCTGATTGTGCAGGTCCTCGTGGAAGGCCGAGAAGCCAGCAGCTTGCGGGAACGGAACTTACCGTGTTTTGTGCCTCCTCCTATATATATATTTAAAGCTTGCAAATTTCTTACACCAACAGGTACAAAAGACACAATAAGAGACAGTAAACTTTAAAACACATATAATAAAATAAATAGAAAGTGGCAATACAATAAACGGACACGAATTATTATAACGTAGAAGTTTGCATTACATGTTTGTCCTTGAACGTTCAGGTAACTCGTCGCCACTGGTGTAACGGGATTTACGTTATGCATTCAGTTATAAAACACCAGTGACGCTGAAGTTCACAAAAGTATAGTACAATTTAGTAGTTTTATCCTAAAACAGATTAACACATATGGCGACTGAAGGTCATTTTTATTCTTGCAATTACATAAAATTAAATTTGAAGTCTGCAAGTCAACGCGAGCAAAAAAAAAAAGGTTTATTTTACATTGCACAACAAAAAAAAAACTGATTCTTTACCTTGACGGTCGTAGGAGACGGCACATATAGCGGCGCAGTTTCCAGTTGCGGGGTCGAAAATAAAGGGGCCAAGAGGACAACGTTCTTAGGGGCAGCGTTGGGAGCGATGTAGCTGCTACGCCCCTGGAGAGCGCCAAGCTGGTTTCAAGTGAGCCAGCTAGCGTGGAGACAGAAGCGAGGCTTTTTCGAACAACGGGAACGAACCAAACTTCAGCAAAACACTTGCACGATTTACTTCCTTTTACATCACAAAGATCCGAACTAAATTCGACAGGAGCAATTATAATCTTTAATTGTCCAAAACCAAGGCGTACCTTTTGCTATCGCTTATATATTTATCCGACGGTTAAGTCGATTTACTTTTGCTCTGCAGCAAACAAAAACGGTACGGTAACGTAGGATAGCAAACGCCGCGAAGAAAAGGAAAAACGATCTGCCAGCTCACCCGTTAGTTTCGAAGGTCTGACTTTCACTCAAAAAACTGAAAAGCCGGCACTGCACTGCAACACATTACGTAAATACAGTTGCCGATTGATGGAGATTTCGGACAACTGGAGCCCACAAAGGTCTAAAACGGACTAACTCAAAAATGCAACGGAACTTCAATTCTCCAAAAGATATTGCACAACATTACGAAATCTTCTGGAATGTTCTAGAAAGAATCTCCTAACACATGCAACGCCGATATCAACACCGGGAATTTGGTCGGCAGAAAATTAACCTACAAAGAAACTTTCAAGGTTTAAGGGAACCGGCCTTCCATAACTCAATTTTAGAAAGACAAAACAAAATAGCGAAAATGGTAACGCAAAATAAGACTTCAATTAAAATAACGTTCTATTAATTCTAACGAAGCGGCTAACGGACTACGGAATGAATTCAAGTGTAGCGGCAAATTTCAAAATCACATAACAATTCATTCGCAAATAGGAATGAAATTTTGCTGGATGTTGTCGTAATTCTTCATATAAATGGTGAAATTCACCTAATCGATGTCTACTTTTATTTATTTGGTGTGCTTCTTTTCGCACATTTTTTTCGTAATAGATACCAAATTTTTATAGACGACACTTCAGTTAATAAAAGCAAATTCATTTTCGTTTATTTATTACTCTACCAAAGTAAAATATCTATTTAAAGTCCTCTTTTTCACTCGAGTATCACATCCCCACTATGTGCATGCAATTTTTTTGTCAACTCTCCGCTCGCTTGACGCTTTGCTCTCCGCTCCACTATGTGCTTAGCCGTAGTTATCACAGAAGAGGGCTAAGAGGTATAAAAAGTTCAAGTATGGGAAGATCTACAACAATCTCTCTGGAAGAGGAAGCTAACCTTGCAGAATGTTTAAGGACAATGGAAAAATGGGGTTGGGGGTTAACTCGACGTGACATTTTCAATATAATTGAGCAACATATTACTAGAAATGAACCTAAAACTCCATTTAAAGAAGGCCGGCCAGGTGAAAATTGGTTTTTGGGATTTTGTAAAAGACAAAGTTTGTCAATTAAAAACCTCAATCTGTATAATATGCAAGAAAAAAGTGCTTAGATCGTTTCATCATCAACGAATATTTCGAAATATTGAAACAACAGTTAGATGAACTTGAGTTACATGATAAACCACGTCAGATCTGGAACTTGGACGAAACAAACTTTTCACATGATCCATTGGAAGAGAAAATACCACAACATTGATGGCTGTTAGCGCTGATGGTTTCAAGGCGCCACCATTACAACCTATTGCTATTTCTGTAGAACAAATTGACATTGTAATTCTAGCATGTTGTGCTTTACATAATTTTTTAAGAAAAATGTCAAAAGCAAATTACATAACAGAATCATTTATAGATCATGAAGATCTCAATGGTTATACTATAGTGCCGGGAGAATGGCGACAAATTGGAAGTATGCCGAATTTGGAAAGAACCAGGGTGACAAATGCGAGCATATCCGCTAAAAATGTGAGAGATATTTACAAACAATTCTACAATGGTCCTGGACAAATGGTATTTCAAGAACAAATGATACAATAACAATTTAGTAATTATAAAATGCAATGTAAAACAAATTAATGTTAAATAAAATATTGATAAATATGAAATAAATACTTACATCATTTATATGCTGCGTATCTTCTTTGTCAGTCTCTTCATCATTTGATATCCCTTTTCTTCGGGTTTCACTTTGTGTTGTGAAAAGCAAAAGGTCGTAATACCATAAAGTTAGTTCGTAAATTTCATCGGATCCAGTACCCGTCCCCATAAGTCTTGAACCTGAATTTAATAATAAATTAATTATTACTTAATGGATAATGGGAAGAGGAAACCAGAACAGTAAATAATAGATAATAGTCAATATTTAAATATTTCTACTTACTTTTTTCAGTTCACATCTAAATACTTTACGCATATTATTAATTTTTTTCTTTAAAATATCCGTTGTTTGTGGATTCGTTTCTTGCGGTTTTTTTAAAAGAACTTCATAACTGACGTTAATTTTCCTTTATTTGCGTAATCTTTTGATTTCACATCCCACAAGCAACTATTTTGTTTGTATAATTCTATAAACTCTTCCCAAAAAGATTTATGTTTCGAGTCCATGGCGAATTTATATACAATTATTATTATTTTTAAAAAACAAAAGCAATTACAGCATCTGCCACTTATACGGGAGAGGTGTCAAATCGTACTAAATATCGTATCAACAAGTAGTAAGAACCTCTACATGTTGCAACCTGTCGTTCAATTTGGCGGTTGTACTACATGATAGAAAGCATCCATAAAGCTGCGCGAGAAGCCATAGGTACGAAACAAAAATTGAAAAGTAACAAAATGTGGTGGACAGAAGACATTGAAAAACTGATAGAACGAAAGAAATAACTATACCTAAAATGTCTAAATACAAAAAACTCAGAAGACAAGGAAGCATTTAATAACATCAAAAGAGAAACGCGACGGAAGATAAATTACCTAAAAAATGAAATGTGGGATAGGAAATGTCAAGAAATAGAAGGATACATAGGAGGAAGAAAATGTACAGAAGCCTGAAAAGAATCAGAAAAACCGGTAGGAATAATGTTAATGTACAAAATATATCACAGAAACAATGGAAAAATCACTACAAACAATTATTGCAAGAAAACAGACCACAATATATTCAAGATGCCTTACAAATTAATATAGAAGGAGAAATAGTTGAGATAGATGAAAACACCGTAAAGAAAGCCATTACAAAACTGAAGAACGGAAAATCCTGTGGACCAGAAGGAGTATATGCAGAATTACTGAAGAGTGGTACGGACAAACTCGTTAGGACGATAAAACAACTATTTACTGAATGTCTAAATGGTCAAGAAGTCCCCAAAGAACGGAAGGTGGCTCGTATATCATCACAGGCAACAGGAATGATTGTGATAATTATAGAGGAATTTCAGTGACGAGCTCTATTAGTAGACTATATGAAAGAATACTGACAGACCTGATAGAAAAAGAATTCATAGAGGAGGATGACCAAAACGGATTCAGACGTGGAAGATCATGCACGGATAACGTATTTGTCATGAAACAGATAATCGAAAAAAGATCAACGGTAAATCTAGAAACGCATATTCTATTTATAGATCTAACCAAAGCTTATGACAATATACCCACCTGCAAATTATGGGAAATACTATAGAGTACAAATATCAGTCAAACCTTGATCGCCGCTACTAAGAAATTGTATGACGATGCGGTCTCGAGAGTTAAGATAGAGAACAAATTATCTGCACCATTTAAGATAACAAAAGGTCTCCGACAAGGCTGTTGTATATCCCCGACATTATTTAAGATATACATTAAAGACGTGTTACTAAAATGGAAACAAAAATGTTCGGGGATGGGAATACCGTTAGAGAACTCAACTGTTTACAGCCTACAGTTTGCGGACGACCAAGCAGTAATAGCAGGGGACAAAGAAGATCTTGAATATATGGCCCGCAAGCTAAAGGAAACGTATATGGAATGGGGACCAAATATATGAACATTGGCAGTGATATCCAGAACTTACAACTAGAAAACACAGAAGAAATAGAAGCATGTGACAACTACAAATACTTAGGAGTAACATTCGATACAACCGGTACAGATGAAAAAGAAATTAGAACAAGAATAATACAGGCAAGGAAAATAATAGGATGCTTGAACGGGATCCTGTGGAGTAAACATATAACAAAAAATCGAAAATACAACATATACAACACAATAATCAAAAGTAGTTTACTCTAGGGATCAGAAACATGGAGAATGACAGAGAGAAACAAAAGAATGGTAGAAGCAACTGAAATGGACCCGCTGAGAAGATCAGCGAGAATTTCACGAGCCGACCGAGTAAGAAATGAAGATATTCGGCAAGAAATGGGACTACAAGATACGACCGATACGACCGCGTCGTACTACAACGCTACTAACGATGCAACCGTCGCACCAAACGTGGTTGTATGATGGATTGTACAACAGATCGTATCGTCTGTAGGGCGTTTATGTCAACAAATTGAAGCAACTTACAAAAAAACATTAAGTGTTGAAGCGAGAGCTCTTTGTAGCGGAAGAGTCAAACTGTACATAAAATTCTTAGTTATTTTCTACATTTCAAAAATGCTCTAAATTTAACTACTTGGGTTCCTATTAACTGTTGTTTAATTTCGTAAGGAAATTGTGTATTCCCTACACTTCAGAGCCCCTCTTAAGTAGATTATACAGAGTAAATACTAGAAGAAATTATTATTGATATTAAACTTTTTATTAATGATGCAAAACTTTATATTGAAACACAAAACTATACATAAACGTACTAACATTTTAAAATTCTTGATGAAAACAAACTTCTCATGTTTATAAATACAGCAATAATAAAGTAATTTGTTTCTTAAAATTTAACCCAAATTCACTTCTTAACTTATGCCACTAAAAGAAGGCAGTTTATTGTTTAGTATACTATAAGAAAACAGTGTTGAACAGGCCAGTTCACAATTAGGTACTATTTTTCCTCATCACCAGAAAGAATGCTTTTTAGATAACATATTATTGCAACAAAATCAAATAGTTTATGTTTACATTATATATAGCAAAATTGGGTTTGAAATTGTATTATTAAATACATGGAAACGTTATGATGAGATCCTTAAGAACACTTTAATAATAAGGTTACAAATCCTCTGAATTTAATTTAACATTAAAGGTTATTCATAAACTGAAACTTAAATTATTTCTGTAATCATTTTGCCATTAAATTGATTCTAAATAAATAAATAACATTATTTCTACAGTAAAATAACAAAACAAGTAAAGGCTCTTTTAAGAGAATAAGATATGCTTACTGAAAATGATGCTACTGAAGAAAATGTGAGCAGAATTTTTCCAATAACATAGATTTTTATTCACTTTCAATGTCGGATATTTTGCAGACATGATTTAAAGAATCTGCAACTTTACTTATACGTTTCTCCAAACGTCGTTCTCTTCTAATTTGCTTCAGAAGTTCTTTTTCAGTTAAACCTGGCATTATGTTATATTTGCTAACAGCATCATCTAAATCTTTGTCTGCAAATTTATAGTGGCATTTTTTTACTTTTACATTTTCGCAGTCTTCTTGGTCCAGTTCAATTTTACGTTTTATGCATTTCATACATTTTCTAGAAGTGCTTGCTGAACTAGTTTCACCTCCTGCTTTTGACAATTCTAATAATTCAGCATCAGAGTGGGTGCATTTCCTACGTAATTTTGTTAGCTTTCGCTTCATTTTCTGATTATCTTCTCTGACTTTTGCTTGTAAATCAGTGGCATCTTTTTCCTTGGTAGTATCAAAATCAGAGCAATCAATACCTTCATCTTGGTCGGGGATTAAAATATCAGCTTCATTGACTGCGTTTTCCTTTACATCCTTTATTTTAACTTTCCGTACAAATGTTGTTATGGGTGTGGACGGTCTCGAACTTGCATCACTTTGTGAACTTGAATCAACATCATGGGTCTGATTCTCCACTGGATTTGATTCAGGATCCTGTGTTTGGTATTCAGTTACAGTTTCACTAAATGAAACACGTTTTCGTTCCTTTTTACGTTTTTTGCTGCTTTTATGTGGACTAGAAAAATTTGTAGAACATGGTGCTCCTTCTGATATTACATTAATATTTTCTTCCATGGTTTCAGGTTTGTGTTGGTTCTTATGATCATTAATCTTTTTAAGTTTCTTTTCTAAACTTTTCTTACTTTTCGGGTCAGTTTCATCAGATAGAGAAACTCTTCTTAACTTTTTTAGTAACAGTTTTTCCTGTTTTTCTAATCTTGATAGTTTTCCATTCAAAGTAAGACCATGTCTAGCACCCCTGGAATACCAAGAAAATATGTAAGTAATTAAAAAAGTTATATATTTTATGAATTTATTTTAACACTTATGCAGTTCTACATGGTACATTGTATATACAGAACCACCACCAAGTGCTAAAACTGTAATGGGTTTGGGTTGGGATTAAATCATTTTCTTATTAACAAAGAGCGCAATAATCTACAGCTATACGGGGTGTAAATCTAATATCCCTTGCGTTATTCAATTGTTTAGGCGAATATTTGAAGTTATTTATTGCTGATCCTCTTGTAATTAATGAACATATTAGTTTTAACCCTGCAGTACTGGCGCCGGGTCTAACAGACTTGCCGGATTTAATTTCCCCCCCTATAAAATATTTGTTGTAAACTGTGCAACCGCCTTTACAGTACCTTCCTAAATATGAGTTTAGTACACTTTGCTCACCGGAGGGGGGTATTGTTGTTGTTTGTATTATTTTTACGTGCCTGTGAAGTCTCAGAGACCCGACGCCAGTACTCACGTTAGTTTCTTATAGCAAATTCACAGTGTTGTAGAAATCAATTTTCGCGTATTGTAAGTACCAAAATCTAAATATTAGTAAATTTGTTTGTAAATTATTTATTGTTATTTACATAATGAGTTTTGAAGCGGAACAGGCACGCTTACAACGCTTCTTGGAAGAAGTTGCTACAGATTCCGAAGAAGAAGTTGATGAATCGGACACTGATGAAATTGATTTTGTTGAACCAAGAGATGTTGATACTGATACTGAGCAGGAAGCATATAGTGAGGAAAAGGAAGAAACTCCCAGCAAAATACCTAAGATTTCTTCATTTATTGCAAAAAATGGTAAAACTATTTTGAAAAAGCATAGGCCACCTAAAAATGTTATAACCAGACAACAGAACATCGTTACAAGCCACCACGGTGCCAAAGCGATAGCCAAGCCGGCAAAGACGTTGAACATCGCTGGAATAAATTCTCAAATAATATATTCCGGAAATAATCCTACAGACAATACTCCAAGAAGATCTTACCTAAGGGCTCTTGCGTTAGCTCTAAGTGAAAAACATATTAGAAGGTCGGCTCTAACAAATTTGCCCCGGCCGTTAACAGGAAGACTACAGGAAGTAACTGGGATATCAACTCCTATCGCACCAATTGCTGAAGGGGCCAGAAAAAGATGCCAATTTTGCAAAAAAGACAGCAAGACGCGATATTATGGTGCAAATTGTAAGAAATTTCTATATCTATCACACGCTAAATTTTCATACTATGCTATGTTATGAAATTTTTAAACAATGAAGAATGACAATATTATGTTTCTATCTTTTAATTATGTTTGTATTTGCGTTAACTAAAAAAAATATTTATATATATTTTCAATATTTCAGTATAGCAAGATAATTCATGATTGTAATTTTTGCTATATAATTTGGAAAAAATAAAATAAATGTGTTCGTTTTCTAATTAAAATATCTAAATAACTTATAGCTCTGATGTATATTGTAAATGAACAATTATTGCATAATCATTGTTCCAAAAATCAATAATATATCGTTTGGGTCTGAGAGACCCAGCGCCAGTAACCGTGTCATAAAAAAGGGCGCCAGTACTGCAGGGTTAAGTCGATGAACAAAACTGTTGGTTCTTAGTATTAAAACCGAATAGTAATTGGTACTTGCAAAATGTATTAATACTAATTTTTCTGAATTGGAACAGCTTGTATACCTACTATTTTAGAATTTAAAAATCTATTGGCTTTATTAGAATGTTGCCTTTGTACTTCAATGCAACCATGCATTTTTAAAAACAATGTGTCAATAATTTTTTTCAGGAAATTAAACTAATTATCTTCTTTCATTACAAGAGGATACAGCCACAATTTAAACATCTGTTAAAACACTTGGATAATCCAGAAAAGATTCGATTTAGATCCTCACAACTTGTACGGCCATGAAACAGGCTTGACCCCCTACACTGCACAGCGAAGAAGAAGTCAACTTATAATTTTAATTCTGTTAATAATGAAAAATGTAAGCATATATAGTGTTCCATTAAAAAAATATGTTTGGTCTGGAACTTCTTAGTTTTATTACTCATGCACAATTGTATGTTTTGCATTTTTTAATCACCATGTATATTTATTAATACTATACAGAGCAATTGAGGGGTCCAATGCAAGAACCAGGTATCTCCATTTTTTTATGAAAGTGAGATATATATGTGGAGATATACTTTTTAAAATACTACATCATTTGGTGCAAGAACGGGGTATCTCCTGCCTAGCGCTATTTAGATATACTAATGTATGGAGATACCCTACACGTTTTGCTGTGCAATAATGAGGTATCTCCTGGAGTTACCTTGTTCTTGCACCGTACAAATGGCCAACACTCTACTGAATGCATGCGAAAAGGAACATGCTCTATTCACAAGTAATTTACTATACTCCGTTCCATACTTCAGAGTCAGTACGGCTAGGATAGGACTGTGCAATCCTTATGAGAGATTTCTTGTCGATGTTGCCAGTTCTCGGCAACAAGCGATGTTCTAAGTTTACGTATTTTAATCAAATCGGAGGTTCCCAACATGTTTCTCAGCCGATG
>JABXWE010063641.1:0-18598 GCA_014611495.1 Limonius californicus
AAAACACAAATCCTCTAAAAGTGGTTTTTCTAAGGGGTTGGGGTGATTTTCACCCCCAAGCTTATGATTGTGTATTGGTTTTTATTTTGGTAAGTTTCTTCTATAATTTTGTGATTATTGTTTAATCTAAAATTAAAGTTTTTTAATATCTTGATGATAACTTCTAAAATTTAATTAATTACTTTTAAAAACAGTAAACCATTTAAATTTTATTGTCTAGGCTGACTAGGCTTATTAATAGAAGTTCCTATAGTGCACTCGAATTATAAAAAAGTGATCGTGTTTGTTGCAGTTTACTTGAAAAAGTTAGTTAAGCTATAAAAAAATTAAGCAGACAAAAAATTTACTAACAATTTTTTTATGCAAAATTGATTATACCCATAAAAGTTTCAAACTTTCAAAGGGGTGGGATTGTTTTCACCCCCAACCACATTGAAAACCCCCTTCTAGAGGGTTTTTGTTTTCCAAATTAAAGTTTTATTTACTTGTAATTCTGTACCAAATTTGCGGATAATTTTATTCAGAGATATTCAAGAAAATTTTTCTGAAGGCTTTAAAGGCCTGTAACTTTGCTAGTTAAAGTTCTTGTCTTAATTTACATAATATATTGTTTTATTATTAAACAGTATGATAAGTTCTTCATGAATATATCCTAGAATAAAAATAATGTTAAAACTGCTAAAGCCCTTGCAGCCAATTCCTTGCGAACCAAAATTGTGTATCCTCAAAATTTGAAATAATCGTATATCAGACCCACCGCATTAGTCCTGTTTTAGAAAACAGGGCCAACGTTCAAAGGTTAAATCAATTGGCCACATCCACACACATGTTTCACACTAGAAAAGAACTCCCTTCAACAACTTCCGCTGCAATTCAAATAAGAAAATAAAATACAATCTATGTATTATGTCATTTCAGAGGGTAAAACTTACTATTAAACAGGAGTCTTATGGAGCTTAATACTTCCTAAATCTTATCTTAATACGTAATTATTAAATTGAAAGGTGAATCTAAATATGTTTCTATTATCCTAAATAGTGACCCTAAGAGAGTAGCAAATCAAACAGGTAACAATTTAATTAATTCAACTATGCTTTGCTATAGTCATAAATAACATCAATAAAATCTATGGTTTTAATACATCGCAACCGCGCGAGGAAGCTCCCTACGCTTATAGTTCAAGGTGTACTACTTGAATAACTTAAGCTCCTAAAGCTCCACTTCCCTAGTAACACGTAGAAGAGAATTATGAGAAGACTTAATAGCTGTCTGTATCTACAACAATATATTGCTTATGGCAATTGTAAAGCACTTGTGTTTATTAACTGTCGTGGTACAAGGAAGCACATTACGATTTTAACATTGTGCTCAGTTGCTACAAACTATTGACGCAAATTATTATTTATTACGAAACAAGATACGTGCTTGGATTTTCTATCGTGTGTATAGTATTAATAAAAGTTAAGATGAGAGATTTTCACGTATTTGTCATTTTTATAGTAGCTATATATAAAATAGCAATATTTATTGGTTTACACCAAGTAGAAATAAATTGATTACGTCAGATACAAATAGTATACATATTTAAATACAATATATTTGCAATACATCTATTTACTTTTATACTTGCAGTTATAATCTAAATGCAACTTCCATTATTTCCAAGAAGGACTTTCGATCAGGTTGCTTGTTGCGGTTGTTGCATGTTCTCCGCAAATTGGTTTTGTAACTGTGAAATAGACTTTTACTCTCATCCAAAATGATTGTTCTTCTCGACGTCCTTTGCGGTCACACTTTCTTGCCTTTCTTTTTAGAATTCCACCCCAACGGCAGACGACATTGTTTTTCTCTGATTTTTCTTACTTTGTAGCTTCTGTATAGCCATATCAGCTCTGATTTCTTTAGTTTGTCGAAATTGTCTCGATCCTTTTCAAGAGGTTAGTGTTTGCGTTTGATATTCGCTCTTGTTCCCGGATCTATAAGATGTTTTTTAATGCCGTATTAATGAGTAAAGCCAATAGTCAATGTTATTACACTGTGATAGAAATATTTTTTAGCTGCACAGTGCTAGATTCCATTGGTCTGTTTTACTTTGATCAACTTCCTGTATCTAAAATCCTACCAGACATGATGAAACCGACCTAGAAGTAAGCCATTCACAGCTGTTGTGTTGTTCATCATTTTGGATTTCCTTTCTTAATGCAAAAGCCTAGTTTGCTCGCTTCTGCTTTTAATCCATATGACAAGACATAATCCTTTATAAGATGAAATATTAAAATGCAGCTCTGTCAGCAACAATTTATTAGCCTCTCATTGCCCCTTTGTTAATCATGACCCTTCAAATATTCTATCATAAAATTCGCAGATGTCTATTTTTAAGAACTCACTAAAAAATAAAAATAGATTCATAGGAAGTGAATGGCTTAGTGAAATCTGACATTAAACTAGATATCTATTTTCTATTGTGATGTGCTAATACTAAAACACCACACATAAAAACTTCCTATTTTATTCTATTTAATATTACAAACATTCCTTCCTAGTATTTATATGCTATGGAACTTTCTTTGCTTGGAATATCTTATTTTTCATAAGAAACTTTTTATCCATTTTTTTTAAACATGATGCTCCGGATTTTTTGGCTTTTCTTTTTCAATTTTTGGATCTATAATCCGGCGGCCGTGGGCTAGAGTTTATCGAGTTAGACTTCTATGCTATAGGTCCTGAGTTCAATTTCCAATACCGGAACATAGAGTTTCTAACGGCCGTTTTCCCTCGCGAGGCAATGGCACACCAGCGAGGTATTCTGTGTAGTAAATTTTCTCTGAAATAGAAATGTTTACACTTCCTGTGGGTCGGAGCCTACGTTAAGCTGTATGTCGTCTACGTCTGTGGTACTCTAAACGCCCAACAGAAGCATAGGATAGAAGATCGCTAGGTCTCGTAAGAGGTGAAGCACTCGAAGGAGAAGAATTCGGTTAGCTTATACTTCTGTTTTAATCTTGATAATATTTTTTACATTGCAAATGTTTCCCTTTAATGCAGACTGTATTAAACAATGTCCATATGGGTTTTTATGGTGCCCCTTCCTTCTATTAGTGTTACATCGTTCTGTTTGCAAACTGCTTTTCTTAACCTTTTTTGCAATATAACGTTTTCATACTTCAGACTACAACTGTTTATAATTATATACACTACTCGTAAAAAGTATGGAAATGAATGGAAAGTACCAAATAAAACTGAAACAAATGGTTTTCTGTAAAATCCTGAAACACGTCGATTTTTGTTATAAAATGCACATTCCTATAGGGTTATGTAAAATCGTGAATTTCACGAGCAGGCCAAACCATTTAGGCCAGGGTTTTTCAAAATTTTTCCATTTGCAACCCCTTTGTATCAGATAAACATTTTCGCGATCTTTCTCTTATGTTATAAAAACAATACGTTTTAACACTGTACATACAGGGTGGGCCAATGAAAAGGAAACAGACCCGATTTTTTATATTTAGTGTCATTTTTAAAAACATCGTTCGGGCCTGTCAAAATTTGTTTTGAGGGGGAAACTTTTGGGTTTATTTTCAATCTTGTCATTTCAACCTCCTAAGAGTGCTGAGCTTCACTCCTAAAGGGGGTTTAGTGATACATCAGTTTAAAGGGAATTAAATTCTCGTTTTAACGCTTCCTAGTTTTTCAAATTCGAGTCAGCAGTTTTCGTTTCTTGGGTAATTTCCCGAAATTCGTTGTTGATCCGTTGATGCAAATTCGAGTCAGCAGTTTTCGTTTCTTGGGTAATTTCCCGAAATTCGTTGTTGATCCGTTGATGCAAATTACTTAGGGATTCTGGCCGAGTACTATAAATTTCAACAATTTAATATATAAAGAGATATTTAATAAAGTTTCGAATGGAAATAAGTATTAAATACATACACCTAATTCCTAATTTTTAAACTAAACTTTTAAGTTCTGGTTCAGATATAATCTACTATTCACGCTCAATTGCACATTGGATTGGAAATTAAGGATGGACTGTTAGTTTTCCAAAACGAAGGAGTTTTTCAAAATCAGACAGAAAAGTTATTTACATTTAGTGAACTGGCGCAAAAAAAACTTTGAAGCCCCATATCTCAGTATCGGTGGCGAATTTGAAAGACATTTTCTAAGTGATTTAGACGTTAAATAATTCAGCTAAATGCGGTTAAAGTTCTTCGTATATGTTTAAAATCGCCCCGTATGATACAATACGTCTTTACATTTCGGTAATGAACCAACTGCTAGTATCGCTTCCTTTAAAAAGCGGCTGAAATAACTCCCCGTATTATATTAAAATGTATCGCATGATGTTTTGTGAAATGAAGGACCTCTCAGCATACATTGCATTTCTGGATGACATAATCCTGTAAAACATAATACAAGGTTATGGAATTTAATCTTAGGATTTAGGCTGCACCAGTGGAGTCAGGTGAAATTGAACCAAAACTAAAGCAGCATATAATAGTTCGCAGATTTATCAATAGGGTGTGGTTAAAGCAGAGATGTAACAGCTGTTATTTTCTACGCAGGGCGCACATGATAGAGTTTCTGTTAATGGTCAAGGAGTAACGAGTAAATACTAAATTTTGCTACAAATTAGGGTAAACTGCAACACAAAGTTATAAATTGTAGACTACACGCTTGAAATCACACTAGTGAGTTTCAATAGTTTTAGCATTGTAAATAGGCGAAGATGAGACAGAACTGCACCTTAGTCAATCTCTTAAAATGCGGATCTGGTCGCACAATTTCGGCAAAACATCACCGACTGATCGTTTACAAGATTAAAGAAAGAAGATCCCCAACAGTTTCCTTCGCAAAATTTCAGAATTAAAATCACAGAGATTACCGTTTTCCATACACAGAGTGTGATCCATAATGGATTTGTGGTTGAAAGACAAACAATAAATAGTATACTTTACGTTGAATTGATAAAGACATTATTATACCTGCCCATTCTGTACTGATTAGAAAGCTCTTTCTCATCAAAAATGGCGTTGGTGAGATCACTCAACCACCCTTGCCATCTAACTTGGCATCAGAAATGTTTTTTCTTTCCTAGAATGAAAACTGTTCTCAAATGGAAACGATTTTAGATCATGGAATATATTAAGAAAAATGTAACCGCTGAATCAGAAGTAGCTTCTGCGGACGTCTTATATACATCGTATCTCAATATCTATTAGAATGTTGTAATCAGTATATTAAAGTACATTGATACTACCACATATAAAGATGAAATATTTCTCCTGTTGCATAAATAATTTCTTTTTATTTTGCCAGTCTAGGAATTAAATTACGAAACCTGGTAGACTAAACCAATATACAAGGCTTGTTCAACTGAATCCCATATTTGATCAACTTAGCCTTGAAAACAAATGCTATAATTCAAATGACATTTGTTAATGTTAGTAGTAGTGTTTGTAAGCAACACATTAATAAGTTTCTGGCGTTTGAATTAGATTCTAACTCTTTAACTTCGATTTTCAAATGGCTTTTGTTGTTGAAAATCCGTCCAAGTTTGATCAGCGTGTGGTCCTACAATTTTTATGCGCTGAGGGTATGCAGCCATTGCAGATTCATACGCGAATGCAAGGAGTTATGGAAATGTAGGTATTGCGAATCCAACTGTGAAGAATTGGTGTCGAAAGTTTAAGAATGGAAAAGAGGAGACTATGGGTGAGTCGAGACCAGGTGCACGGTGTACTGCATTAACAGAAAACAATATGGCATGTGTGGAAGGCCTTATTAGAGCAAATCGTCGAATTTCAATTAAAGAAATTTCAGAAATTGTTGGTGGAAGTGTAGGATCTGTCCATAGTATTGTTCGTAATGGATTCTTGGTCTCTTGGCTAATGAACAAAAATGCTTGCGAATGGGCTTACCTCTGCAATACCTCACAGACTATACGCAAAATGGTGATGACTTTCTTCTGTTAATAGTTGCTGGTGCCATTACTACGAGCCATCCACATGTTGTCGTCGATGCAGTGGAAACATTCATGTTCACCACCATCGAAGAAGTTTAAACCATGAAGAAACCTTGTTTAAAAGGTTTAAGGAACCTGAAGGAAATGTCGATGCTAATTCGTAGAATGA
Organism: Limonius californicus; assembly: GCA_014611495.1. Classification (NCBI taxonomy): domain Eukaryota; kingdom Metazoa; phylum Arthropoda; class Insecta; order Coleoptera; family Elateridae; genus Limonius; species Limonius californicus. Next base: position 6,129 of record JABXWE010063641.1, read on the forward strand.
AACTTTGATCAAGCTTCATCAAGCACTAAGACGAAAAGGTCCAGGAAAACTTACGCCTGGGGTTATTTTGCTGCACGACAATGCTAGGAGAAAAGAAAATCTACAACGAAAGAAATGGAGGGAGCATCCACCCTATAGCCCGGATCTATCGCCTTGCGAGTTCGATATTTTTGGACCGCTAAGAAGGCGATAAGAGGTTGGCATTTTGAGTCTGACGCAGAAGTACAGATAATTGTGAAAGACTTCTTCAATCAGCAGCTAGAGGAATTCTATGAGCACCTTATACGTCGGTTAGTAAAACAATGGGATAGATGCCTTAATTGTGACGGTAATTATTTGTAATTAAAATGTTGAATACATTTTTTTATAAAGCAAAGATGTTTTTAATTGAACACACCTCGTATAATGCACATTATTTATGTTCTCATAGAGCTCTCTTGAGGCACCTCCTCGCCGAACAAATTAAATTGAATGTACTATCATCAGATTGATGTCCAAACTTTAAATTTTGATGTGCCGTTGATGGCGCGTTTTTTGTTCAGTTACTTTTTGAAGAGTATGTATTAAGTTTTGCCCTCAACTGCCTTTACAGATGTGTTGTTTCTTGATTTAGATGATATTTAATTTGGGTCTGAAGATGCAGTGGGGTTTTTTACTGCGAAAGCGCTAAACATTTACCATTTAACTATTTAATTTGAGAAATATATATTTCGTGGGGCAGACAAGGTGTTTCATTTATTTATTGAATGTACTAGTTTGACAAATAATCTGCATTAGGATACCAACTTAGCTTGTCGTCTACTATTTATTCTAACGAATTTATAGACAGTAATGGCAGTTAATGGCATATCATTAGAATTGATTATACAATTTGTAGATGTCGTTGTTTATGAGAGCAATATCTACATGACAATATTTACTTGCTCAGTTTTTCTAGGGATGTGGCATCTGTAAATTAGGATATATTTTTCGCTCTGTTTTAATAGAACTTATTACCATTTGTACTTTATCCTCGTTTGAATTTTAATCTCGCTTTCTAAACTTATTAAAGCGTCCATCCCTTTACAACGTGCCTCAATCGCCAGCATTGAGTTGTGCTTTAAACTCAAAATACAGTAATGAAATATTTTATTAAATGTTTAACAACGGAATACACTGTATGAAAACGCATTACAAAATTTTTGAATACTCTTGAAAGCAATATTTTATTATTTATAAGCAAATATATTTCTTCTAATGGAGTATCAGCACTAACAGAAATCGTGAGTAATGTACAGGTTATAATGGTTACAAATGCACGGTATGAGGGAACTTACATTCCATTTTAGCAAACAGCTTAAGTAAATTTATATCTGTACTTACAGAAAATGCGTGCTGTCTTTAATGGAAGTACCATAAAAAGTTACGTTTCGATTACGCTTTGCAAACAGGCTATTAATTTACTAGGATTCTCTTCAAGAGAAACCCAAAATTCTCTGAAACATCGGCAATTGCATTCTTTAGCATGCTCCCATTTATTTTAATTTAAACGTTTAACGCATGAATAACAACAAGTGACGATACTTTTTCACTTGAACTGCAGTTGCATTAGCAACAAAGTCCATTTCTAGTTTCGGATAGATATAGTTGAGGTATTTTGCAATTAAAATAAAACTAATTAATTATATTTCTGCGCATAAATTTTCCATTATATTTGCTTCATTTACAATGGTGTATACGTACAAATACATGTACGTACATTTACAACATCTGAACATACCGCATTTAATCTAATACACAAATTCCTATTCCCAAACTGCCTTCAGCCGAAACCGCATGCTGAACTTCACCCTCATATCATATCATTTAATGAAGACATCTCTTTTCGTCTGTCATTTAGGAATGTCCAGGGAAATTGGTTCCCTTCATTTCTGTTATAATACCTATGTTCGTACTGATAAATGGCCTCTAGACGATTTATAGAAGTTTTGCTTTGATGCGGCTGTCAGTTTTAATACAAGATTCCCATTTAGGATGTTTTTAAACTTCCATTATTTTAACTTTTTCAATTTTCAGAAGAATATAATCAAGGAATGGACAGTCTTCATTAGATGCCACATGATTTTTTAGGTTAGTTTTCATATCATAATTGCTTATAAATCTGGATTATTATACAGGGTGGCCAAGCTAAGATGCCCCCTTCAAACTAATTGACGGCAGCCAACATGTATACAGCATGGCAGCCAAAACCTCTTATTTTAATTAAATTGATCAATGTTGCCTACTTATGACAGCACCAAGGTGAACTGTTAATTTACTTAAATATTTAGCAAGATATATTTAAATAACAAGAAAACAGATTACATGTATATATTTTATACGGGAGTAGCCCCTAATTACACAAGGTGATTACTTTATCATGTAACAGGTAGGTAGGCTACACACATTACAGCTGTTTGTATTCCGTGAGTAATTTTACATTAGCAAACTTTCCATTATCTAAATAAATAAAAATCAAGGGAGTTACGTTGGGTGTACTCAGATACTACAATGAAACTATCTACTAATAAGTAAGATGCAGTTTTATAATAGATATATTTACAGTATTTATTTCTTATAATTTAAACAAAAACAGGGAAAGCCAAGATAGCCTACAAATATGTTAACATAGCGATAAAATCAATTAGAAAAACAAATTAAATATAAACAGAAAGAAAAACACTAATTAATGACGTAATAAATATGCAAAGTGCTGTCCACCTTGCTGTTCACATAAGTCAATCCGCCGCAGAAAAGAATTTTTAACACGAGTTAGCATGTGTGGTGTGATCGACCTACATGATTCAATAATTGTTTCACGTAAATCTTCCTGAGTTCCTACGGGTGTTTCGTTGACGGCGTTTTTTACTTTACCCCACAAAAAGAAATCTACCGGAATCAAGTCCGGACTACGTGGAGGTCAAGGATGAATTGCAATAAATCTGTTATAGAAACTTTCATCTTGGTAGTTTCTTACAATTCTATGGAAGTGGGCAGGTGCTCCGTCATTTTGAAACCACAGACGCTGTCTTCTAAATGTTGAGGCAAATCATTTTCTACAAATGTAAATACATTTCCCCATTTAAACTGCCCTCAAAGAAGTGGGGACCACGATACAATTGTCAATGATACCACACTACATTTACAGCAAAAATTCTTTGTGTTCTTGCCCTATCCAATATAGGTTATCTGGTAAATGGAAATGGCAATTGTGTCTATTTACACGCCCATTGTTACTAACCGTCGGTTCTTCAGAAAACAGAATATTTCTTAGAAACAGTAGATCAGTATTAACTTCGTTTTTTTAAAATTGGCAGTAATGCACTCGATGTGGGTAATCTTCAGTACGGTGTTGCACTTAAATACTGAACTTTGACTAAAGCCTACAGTTCTTGCAACTGTTGGTTGGCTTATATGGGGATTACCCGTTACTGTCTCGATGACTGCCGCTTCAGCTTCTACAATTGTGACTTGTCGTTGTTTAACGTTTGGTTTGGAAAACTGTCCGCTAATTTCTAAACGCCTAAACGCATTACGTCATGGATCCTGGTATTATTGTGTATATCGTCGTACTGCTAAATCCGCCGCCCTTCTACATTCTCCCAAAATCAACATCATATCCGTTTTCTCATTATAAAAACACATTGAAACTGATTGTTACTACCACACAAATCAACAACTTTGTACAGAAGTTGTGACAATACATTTGCCTGTCCAAGAGATTCATACTGTAAAAAAATATTTTTTATAGCTAAAAACGAAAGCTACCTATGCATTTTATACACATGTGAGTGGTGTAGCCTAACTACTTGTTACAAGATAAAATGATCACACTGTATATCAGGCGTTATGCAACTAGAAGCTCACCGCCTGAAGAATATTTAACAAACTTTTACAAAAAAAAAAACAAAGAAGTTAGAAGAATTCTGAAAGCAAATGTATTTCATACCACCTTCACCAAACCAACTTCATTAGAATGACTCTTAAAGAAAACTGCAAGTTTGTAATTTCCTTCGCATTCGACTTCGTTTGGATCCAGCTTTTCTAAATTGTGTATTGTTTATCGACGAGTCACTCTGAATCAAAAGTAAAGAAAATAGACAAAACTCCCACTATTAGGCACAAGAAAATCCGTAAGGTTTTTTCCATAAATGTGTGGTGTGCCATAGTAGGTAACCATATTTTTGGACCATACTTACTCCATGAAAATTCAACTCCACAACGTTATTTGGGTTTGCTACAAAATATTTTATCTGAGTTGTTAGAAGATGTACAAGTCAATATACGGCCAAACTTTGGTACCTACATGATGGCTGTCCTGTTCACTATACTGTTGATAGGAATTACTTGAATGATGTCTTTGGAGGAAATAAGATTGCAGTAGAAGCCGCTCATCCATGGCCAATAAGAAGTTGGGGCATCACTCCACTAGATTTTTTTTTCGCACATATTTAAGGAAATAGTATGTCGAATTTCGGTAATAAAGACTTACAGAGTAGAATAATAAACAGAAGCGTGTATATCAATCGCAATTAGAAGTGTGGAAGAGAATAGAAGCAACTTTAAACATTTGCTGGATTGAAAGAACATTGCTGTATATTTTGTTTTTTTTTATTTGTTTTGTGTTTACTGTTGTACGTTTGCACCAACGGGTGTTTTTTTTTTGTGAGAGATTATTGTAATAGTATTAATATTAGTAAAACGATTAATTACTACAGTAAAATATCAACTTAAGAGAATGTAACTATAATTCATTTATATAATATAAAAGATTCAATAATCTCAGTTGCTGTGATATATACCCTGTATACATAAATAAATATAATGAAAAACACCGCAATCTGCCTTGCAAAGAATATCATTAGACGAAAACTAGAAGACAGTTAACGAAATAAAGTACGTGAAGTATATAGAATATTTCTATGAAGAGTTTCTGCCGACAATGTATTTATTATATAGCAACTCTTAAGAAAAGCAAAGATGTTGGTGCAGTGACTGATGATGCCTTTATTGATCTAAGCCAGGCGTCGCACTAGGGGTAAGTGTAAGTTATTTAAAGAACTAGTAATTTAAAGTAGGTACGCTGCTAATTGGGAAATTAAAATTAATATTTAAAAAAGAAGAAAATGGTAGTAAAAGGTACGCTGTCAACGGTTAGATTCTTCAAAGGAATTTAAATAGTAAGGGATCGGCTTTCAGTATCAAATTAATTTTTGCTGTCCATCACGTTAGTAGATTTCAGAATAACCATATACATATATTTAATTACATTTACTTAATGCTTATAAATGATTACTTCTCTAACCCTTCGAAATCATATAACTGTTTACGAATATGCGTAGGATACATGGCAGCAACATGAAACAACACAAAGAAAAACAATTATTTCTAAACAATTATTAGGAAGTCGACGATAGAATATAAAATACTGAATTATGAGAACGTTCGCGCTGGGTTCATACAAATAAAACAATTAGTAAAATAGAGTGTAGCTGGCACATGCTAAGGAAATTGCAGAGCGACATAACTAGACAGGCTCTAGAATGGAATCCAGCTGGTAGGAGAATACGTGGCAGACAAACGGAAAGGTGGAGGTGAAGGACCCATAGAGAGGAAAGAAAACCTGGAGCCACATCAAAGATGGAAATATCTTGCAAATGTTGTGTTCCAATGGAAATTAACATGGATAAATAGGATATAGCAAAAATAAAATGCTAGAAATCATAGAAACGAAAAAACTGCTGTTTTTGCGGGTACCTACAGCTAAATGGATTATTCTGCAGAAGGTAAGTATTCCATGAAAAATTCTGTTCTACTAAACAGCAATAATGACACACCACATTATAACCGCCAATAAAATGTGGCAATTTCGTTCCCCAAGCATGTCTGAACAGATTGATTACTTCCAGTCAAAAGCTACAATCACTTGTACATATGTACATACTGCACTAAGTTGATATGGAACCCGTATGAATCAATTAAAAAAGACATCACAATAACTGTCGGAGTCTACCACTTCATGACAACACCACCTACCACAAGTAGTAAATAAGCCCCTAGCGATTTGTACTTACTGAAAAATGTAAAGTGATAACTATAGAGTAGATGATTTTTGGACAACTCTGACGTGCAAAAGCAGTGAATAAGTATTTCGAGTTGTAAGAAAAATATTTTAAGGTCTAGAATTTTTAAAATATTGTTACAAGAAGCGTGTAAGTGTTATTGGAGTTTAGTTTAAAAAATAAAAAATGTATTAGGCAGGTGTTCTAAAGTACTTAGCCTGTAACATTTGAGAATCCCCTTCATAGGGATAACACTTGCAAAAAAGTAATTAAAGCGATTTATGTGAACACACAGAAACAAAGATGATAGACGAAAACAAGGCGAAAATACTGTGTTCTAATTACAATAGAAATATAAAATTCTCTGAATAGTAAATATTTAAACAGAAGCTGAACAGAAGACGAAAAGTGTAAATCAATTTCGAAAATCAAAGATAAATAAACAAGCGCTCTACTACAGATTTTCTAACCAAATAAAGCTCTTATGATAAGTAGCGCAACAAGGGGTATTGAACGCGGCGACAGCCTCTGGCAGCAAAGTTAAGGGGCGGTGAAGATGCTTATATTCGTAATACTGTATGCAAAAATAGAAACTCTAAGAGCAAAAGCAGAAGGTAATGGCAAACAAAAATTTTTATTCTAGAATAATGTACTTTTCCGAAACTTTTATCGAATTTGTACTATTTTCAGCGAGTTTAATGTAATATAGAAATTTCCCCTAACTTCACTTGTTTTCAAAAATGTTGTATATACCTTTTTCTACACCCCAAATTCAAAATTTATAGGAAGTTGTTTACCAATTTTTTAGTAAATCTTTAGGATTAAAAATTTTCGAAACTATATAGATGACGGCAAAAATCAATCCAAATAAACTTTTAGAGAGGTGGTGTGACAAAAATTATTTCACATGCTCTAAAAAGTTAAAGGCACATGACAATCGTTTTATGTGCAAACAATAGATGCAAAGCAGTTGTATTTTGGTCTTCACAAATAATTACCTAAAACCAAAAATCACGTTGGTTATGTCTTTTGCTTTCATATACTTCCTCTATATAAATGTAATCTTAATTTTCTTATTTATTTTGTTTTGTAAATACAAATCTGTCTGTAAGAAAATAGAATATTTCAATATCTGTGGACTATAGATTTATATTTTTAATTTACGTTTCTTAGCTTTATGGCTATACAGGGTGTCTAGGAAAACACAATTAAGAATTATAACAGAGCAATCAGTCGTCTTAATTTTGATAGATCTCCTCGTAAGTTAAATGATAATAAAAAATTGTTGGTACCTCACATAACAATTATTTTGAGAAAAATTCGAACATTCAGAATTATTTATAATGGAAATAAGATCATTATCAAAAATTGTATAAGGGAAATGTTCAAATTGTTCACCATTATCCAGTTGGCTAATTTCCGGCTTGATACTTTTCATTTCTAAATGAACTCAAAGCTTTAAATCGTAAATGGTTCGCTTGACTAATGTAAACTCGCGATTTCATTTGATTCCATAGGAAGAAATCTATCGGCGTTAGGTCAGGTGAATCCCGCAGGCCACTCAAACGTCCTCACCGCCCGAATCATCTATCAGGGAATATATCGCCAGGAACCTGCCAGATTTGGCCAAAATATGGAAGAACTCCATCTTGTTGAAACTTAATGCTTGGGTGGAGTATATCAGTATCCTCATTGCTTGAAAGAAGAATTACTAGAGCTGAAAATAACTCAAAATGCCGAAAATCTGAATCTAAGCAGATGTGGTGCGTTAATTTTATTAAAAATAAATTCTGATTTTGTTGAACTTTGTATGTATTTTGCGCAAAAAATTAGTATGCAATTATTTTATATCACCTATTAACTGGTAAGGAGATCTATTATAATAAGGGTGAAAAAACGGGGTTCTCAATTTAAAAAACGATGATGTCATCATTAAAGAACAAATGAATATCGGAAAATGAGTTGGACACAGAAATTTGCATTTTTAGAAAGAAAATTACCCAGGATTCTTGGAAAATATCATTTGTTTCTGTTTTTTTTTCTGTATTTTCCAAAGTTTTGATGCATACTGTATAATAAATATGTAAAAACATGTCGATCTGATGTGAAACCGGTAGAGCAAATCAGTTCCAATGTGTTAAAAATGTATTGAATTTTCTTCAAAACAGTTGGCCATTTATTTATTTATTTATTTAAACTGAAATCCTTTTACCGTTAGGTGTCGGATTATAACCAAATTACGATACAATATTATATAATCTCTAATAAAACTTAATTCTACATAACATTAATCAATAATAAATTAAAAAACGTCCAAGCTCATACGTTATAGGTATAATCGAAACAGAAAATCAATAGCTTTACGGTCTCCATGTAAAAATTCCGTCACAAAACTAACGCTCTACTATTGCGTTGTAATTGATGGTGGTACATCGATGTATCAATAGCTCTTCTTCTTGGAGTGCTTTATCTCTTACGAGACGTAGCGAGCTTCTCTCCTATGCCTGTGTTGTGCATTTAGACTGCCACAGACATAGAGGACCTACAGCTTAACGTGGGCTCCGAACCACGGGAAGTGTAAAAACTTCTACTCCAGAGAAGAACGGCCGTTAAAAATCCGACGCTCCGGTACTGGGAATTGAACACAGGATCTTCAGCGCAGAAGTCTAACGCACTAACCTCTAGTCTATGGCCGCCTCATCAATAGCTAATGATACAGAAACAATTTTCTAATGCGTAGTTTAAAATTACATCTAATAGATATTTATATGACAACTGAAAATTTGCTTCTACACTGCTTTTCAAATAGGACTTCTCCTAAATTGTAAATTAGTTCAGTGATCTGTTCTATAATACTTGTTTATCGAAATTTTTCAGATTCGCTCTATTTTTTTCACATTTCGTCAAATATTCAGCGGTATAACTCCAAAATTTGTGATTTTACTCCTCCATTAGTAAGATATTTAAAAAATATCAAATACATAGATTGTTTGTTTGAACTAGAGAAGTAACACACGGCGCAGTCGGAATCGAGCACCCTGTATAAACGAAAATAATATGCTATGCGCCTCTTTAGTGTAAACAAATATTATATTTACATGTGTGCAATAATTTACTAATATATGAGATATTGAAAAAATATATTATTAAGTGGACACCCTGTAGATACGTTTCGTACCAATACATGTAGCGGTTGTACAATTCTCGAAATAAATTTCAAATTGTTTTCGTGCATATTATACCGTATGTTTTAATGGATTTATACATTTTTAATTAAGGTTAAAAACCATAATAAATAAATTAATAATTTACCGGGAGCTAAAAAAACATAGTAAAATAGTCCAATAGCCCTTAAATCTCTTGAAAATAATAAATTTTAGTGAGAGAGTAAATCTAACCGTATAGTTCCTTGAAGAAATATCTCTTTAATTTTTATTTCCACTCTGCAGATTATTTTCGAGAGATGATTAAATCGTGAAGCTCTAACCTATTATAAATAATATTAAGTGAAATCTAAAATAACTTTGTATTACAAATTTGCTGGAACTAAAATGAAATTACCTCGACGAAATTTTAATTGTTTATTTCCCCTTTCAGCGTGTATTTCACAAAATCCTCTGTTAAATTCAAAAGTTTTTAGTTATTAAAACAAAGAAAATAATCAACGCCACATAACATATCAGGGCTAGATACAAATTTGGTGTTTTCGATTATTGAGGCTTCTGTATAAACACTATAAACAGTATACGCTTAAAAATAATCTAGAGTTCTGGCCAAACTACATGTTTACATATGTTGATCTCTATTTCTACTACGAGTTTCTTGGAGGCAGGCTACATTTTACTACGACGATCAATACAGACGGGTCTCAAAACATTTTGGTCCAGTTCGTTATCCTTAAATCACCTAAAAGCTAGTTTTCTTACAATGGTCAATGTCCTCTAACAACTCTTTAAAAGTATTTCCTACCATAAATTAATATAAACAATTTTCATTAAAACCCTTATACTGCCACCGTCCTTTTAAAAGGACACTTTAGAGTTCCCTATAAATAGTTTAGTTGGCTAATTATTTGGTAGATGGAGTCGTTATACTTCAATTAATATTGTATAACCTCAAGGAATTACCGGCATTTTTCGTGTTCAAGCTTTTTGTAAATTGTTTACTTGTTGGAGGGCAACAACAACATATTTTGTACTGATCATTTTTTGGGTTGGAAAATGAATTGAATTTTTGTTTCTTGAAAAAAACTTAGGCGGTCCTTTATAAAGAACAGTGGCATAACTTGTAATCGCTGGAAAATATTTTAGTACTTTATTTTGTTTCTTGCAAGGTATTGGAAAAAAATCTCTCCCGCTACATGCACTATTAGAAGAAATTGAGAATGTAGACAATAATATGGAATTACCAGAAAATATTATAATTTTCCCGCTTGAAAATTCAAACGCTGAAAATACAAACGAAGATAGTGGAGAAGAGGAAAATGACACATTATATTACCTTACCTGGTAGGCAATTTCAAACTGAAGCAGAAATAATTAAAAGTTCAGATGTAATGCAAACATCTGATGGAAGTGATAGCGAAGATGCCTGCTACTGCTTACTTTTATAAAAAAAAGACAGTTGTATCTAAACTACTACGCCACTTCTCATGGATGAGGATGAAGCTATTGGCATGCTGGTGTGTTATTTTAATTTATTTGCAAGGTATCTTATTACTGAGCGGTTACGTATGGTTGTCAAGGCGTGAAAGTAAGTGGCGCAACGATAACCTAATTGGCCAACATAAGTTCTCTAAGATTCGCCCCCTACCAGCCATTCTAAATAAATGATTCATAGATTTGGCATTAGAAGAAGAGATCTATAGCGTATATGAATCAATGGTACCATATTATGGGCGACATGGGACAAAACAGTTCCTTTGTGTAAATCGTGCAATGTGGGGGTACAAACTGTGGATGGGAACAACACGTTTAGGATATATAGGATGGTTTGACCCATATCAGGGGTCTTCTACCATTTTACCTGAGGAGTACAAACATCTTGGTTTGGGTGCTACCGCTGCTTTACATCCTTTGTCATAACCGTCCCAATATGCCTTACGACATATATTCTGACATTCTTTACGCCTTTGCAATTGCGCGATGAACTGAGGGCCTGAGGCTGCAAAGTAACGAGTACAGTTCGAGAAAATCGACTAGGAAAAGTTTGTATAATTCAACATACAAATCAATTGAAGGCAAAGGAAAGGGGCTACTTCGATTACGTGTCAACAGCAACAAATGATATAGTTGTGTGTAAATAGCATTTGCGTTGCCACGATTGTGTCGGCAGTGTTGCCGCAACTTGCCACAACATGAAAAGTTTTCCTCATGAAGAAAAAAAGAGTATATATGTGCAGTAACCAAATATTATCAAAAAATATAATCATAATATGGGGGGTGTGTAATTGTGTATCGAGCAGGCGAAAATATTAGCTTATATCGGACATCAATTAGACGAAAAAGGTATTATTTTCCTCTCGTTGCTAACTATGTTAACATCACTGAACAGAATGCCTGGCAACTACAAAATTTGAGGCGGAAAATTGGACCATCTTGAGTTTAGACAAACTGCAGTTCGTATAATTTTGGAATCCTTTAAAAACATCACATAACCAGGACCATTTTGATCGTCTGCAAATTTACACGCATACTCCAGATTTGACAACAGCGGACTCTTAGTTCAGTACAAGATAAACTTGTGCCATAAAATATGTAACCTCAGTTGCAGAGTTCTCTTAAGAAAAGTAGTAAGTCCACAACCTTCTTCAAACCCGCTGACGGGCATTCACGCATAGCAAATGTAGCATTGCGTTACATCCAAAAGACTGTTTCTTATCTTAGCACAGCAAATAATTGAGGTAATGAATTTTTCAGTTCAGTTTAACTTACAGTTTATTTTTTGTATATTTCATAAATAAATAATACCTATAATCCACAATGGTATTTTATACTGCCACTGTGCTTTTGAAACACCGCCTTTTTTCGAAACTTGCACAACTCAGAAAAAGAATTATAAGGAAAACCTTTTTTCTCATCACAGCTATCACATATTGACATGTAGACAGATCTACATAAAAAAAAATTTTGGCAATATATGAGTAAAATCGATGTCTAGTTAAATAATTAATACAACATATTCCGTTTTATTAATTATTTTAAAATTCTTTAGCCTAGCAAACATAAATAGGGTATATAAATATATTGGCAGCAACATTTGTAAGAGAATAGATTCAAATTGTAAAAATTTGTAACTAAAGCGTAATGTTAACTCACATATTTAATAAATATTAAAGTTTGAAAACTTAGAATCGAAGATGTGGTTTATACTCTGCTACTTCCCTACATT
>JABXWE010063644.1:0-16243 GCA_014611495.1 Limonius californicus
ATTTAATATAAACACTGCATCAACATAACCTTCATACTCAAATAATTCACAACTGTAGTGACGTTTGTTTCTGATTTTTAGTTGTCGGTATAGTTGGTTGCATACACAATAGGCGAAATTGACGCGTTTCTTTTAAAAGTATACATAGGCTATGTATACTAAAAAGAAAAATTCCCTGTATATTTAATTTATTGCATAGCTGCATAATATCAAGAGATCCAAAAAAAGCTGACCCTCAGCGGGCTGTGGAATGAAAAGTCACGTCTTTACTAGACTAAAGGAATGTTTATAATGTCAAAATGACGTTTCATTGTTATTTAATTCCAGCTAACACAACCTAACCTGAAATTTACATTATAAAGGATCAGATTTTTTTGGAGCTCTTGGATACATAGAACGTATACAGTGTCATTATTTTATCTTGTAACAAATATGAAGGCTACACCTCTGACATGTGCTTGAAATGTATAGTTAACTTTTCGTTTTAGCTATAAAACAGTAATTTACGTTACAAGTCCGGGAAGTGATTTATCACGGTACGAGTTAATTGTTTATAGACGAGACAACGAAGGAGCCGAGTCAAGAATATTTAAACGAGCACCGTAATAATAACTTCACGGACGTGTATCGTACTACGTTTTATTTCATACTGTTAACGATTTTACATAAAAAGCAAAATTAAAATTTTAAATGTCATATTTGACAATAGGCAATGTAATCATTTTATTAAAAAATAAATTGTTATTTCAACGGATACGTTCCTATGTGACTTTGATTATTTAACACAAACAAGTTACTAAGGTAACAGTGCAAATAAAGGCAGACATATCGCTGTGTTAAAAAATACGAAAAATAATATCTGCTGGAAAATGGCTAGTGAATCAAGTGAAATTTCTCAGAGAAGCGCAGACGCTGTGGGGAAACTTATTCCTGTCAAGTCTTAGCAAAGGTATGGGAACAAATATGAATTATTTTGTGACTGGCACAAGAAATATGAGGTTGAAACCAGTGCTAATGAAAACGTGATGTTGGCTTACTTTTTGAATTTTGTTAGATAAGTTTCTTTTTTAAGAATTTTCCTTTTAACTGTTGAAACTACTGCTAAAAAATGCAAAGTCAATGAAACCCTTTACACTATACGAAAGTCTATTTAAGCCAGGCATGGTTAATATTTGCAAAGAAATGTTTGGAGTAACCGAGGCTAATAAAATAAAAGATATACCCATATCAAATGATACTATTTGTCAGAGAACTGCTCTGATAGCGGAAGACCTTCGACAGCAGTTAATTCAGATTATTAAAAAGTCACCATAGTTTGCACTCCAAATAGATGAATCCACAGACATTACAAACAAAAGCGTCTGTTTGGGATATGTGCTATTTATTGACCATGACAAAGAAGATATTCTTGAAGAAATTATGTGTTGTTTGGAATTGGAAACTAGTACAAGTGAAAATATATTCAACAAAATTAATAAGCTTTTCATTTACAATGACATACAGTGGCAAAACTGTGTGGGATTTGCTCTCGGTGTTGTCACCAGAATAAAACAAATCGCAAATCCTAATATGATGGCTACTCACTGTTTTATACACAACTAGCTTCTAAAGAAATGTGTCCAGAATTACAAGAAGTATTGATGGTTGCTGTGAAAATTGTAAATTTTATGAAAGCGAATGCCCTTAACTCAAGACTATTTTCGGCTCTGTGTGAAGAAGTTGGCGCCGATCATTCATCACTCTTACTCCACACAAAAGTTAGATGGCTGTCGCGAAATGTATGTTCTTTTATTAGAATTGAAAATAGAAGTGCAAATATTTCTAATTGACAAAAAATCAAACTTGACCATTTATTTCGACAACAAAAATTGGACTGCAAAACTTTCTTACTTGGCAGATATCTTCTCCATTCTAAATCAACTAAATTTATCTATGCAAGCAAACCAACCCAACATTTTTTCTATGCAAGGTCAAGTAGAGGCGATGAAAATGAATCTTCGGAGATGAATTAAAAGAATAGAATCGAATGTTTTTGAAATGCTTCCAAATTATTCTCAAATGATTGCCGACAATTGTGAGTTTGATAAAGAACATACAAATTATTTAATTCAATATAATCTTTAAAAATTAATTGAAAAATTTGACTAATATTTTCGAAATAATGAACTTGTTGATAGTAGAAAATTGTGGATTCGAGATCCCTACAATAACTGGGATAATACCAATTTATCATCAACCCACGACGATACTCTGCTTGAATTAACAAAGGATTTAAGTTTGAATTCACTTTTCAGGAAAAAAAGTTTGGAAAATTTTGGACACATACTCGCACGGAATATCCGCACCTGTTCACAATCGCCATACAACACTTATTGCCTTTTGCTTCTACATATCTGTGTGAAAAGGGATTTTCCACAATGGTCAATATTAAAACAAAACAACGTAATCGACTCCGAATCGACTCTTGCATGCGAATTGCATTGAGTAATACAACTTAAGTGCGATTAGATAAATTGTTGGAGTGTGTTCAACAACAGAAGTCCCATTAATTTGGTACATTCAAGCATGTTAAGTTTTATTAGGACTATTTTATTATTATTACCTTATTGAAAATTTTGTTATTTCATATTAAATTATTTTTACATATTAAACTATTTCAATTTTTCTTTTACAAAGTTATTGTTTAGCGATATATTTTTTGATTTAAGCTCCATCTCTTGTGAGAAGAGTAAATTAGTCATCAGCGCTTGTGTTTGCTGTTGTAACAGTCAGTTGACTAAGGGTTGCAATACAAGTCAGACGTGAAGCTACATAGTGGCAGTTTCACAATGTGTATTAGTCATAGTTTTGTAGAAGAATCGTTAAATACAGTCCACATATAAGAAAAGAACCAGTGTGTTCATTTATCGACAAAACAGTTATTTTGTTATATAAATAAATAATACCATATTAAATGTATTAAATATTATGTTAAGTTACGTTTTCTGATTTATTTTTTCAATTTTATTGTAGATATAAAACCACTATTTTAAAATAGGTAAGTATTACTTACTGATTGCACATATATAAATATTATGTTAAGTTCTGTTTTTTATATTTATTTATGAATTTTTATTGCATTTGAGAGTTTTTTGTCACTATAATATGTAAATAAATCCACCATTTAAAATGGATATTAATGATTGTTATGTTACTTGAAAGGGGGAGAGGGCCGCGAAAATATTTTAGGGATTTTGAGGGGGCCGCGATTGCTAAAAGGTTAAGCACCACTGCGTTAGTGTACCTGCGTAATAGGCAATTTGTGTACAGCTTTAATTTGATAAAAATTACAATTCTGAATTTTCTAAACAACATTAGGATTAGTAACATTTTTTCCGTTTTGAAATATTATTTCATTCTGTATTCCTAGTTCATATGGAAATATTTAATTAATTTTGCTGTTTCTATCATTACATCATACTAATCATTCAAGACACGCAGGTATAAATCTAATAAAATGAAATGTATATTGACTGTGAAATTCAAGATTGAAAACTAAAAACTAACAATTAAAGCCAATATACCAGAAAAGAGAGAAAAGTAGAAAGCTTTTATTAAGAGTTTATATAGCAAAACGTGTTCAATTAGAGTGTGTAATGAAAATTCGATATACCTGTTGTTGAATTCGAAGCACTCTAACCAAAGCATGTTTATTGGTACGTTCTGATTCGATATGATGCAATGCAGTATCTACAAGAGTGGGAAGGCCTTCTACATTTGTATCCAAATCAATTGGGCATCCCACACAATAGTGTGTTTCAGGTCCTACGGCTATATATTGTTCACCTGACAACGCAGTATCTGGTGTAACTTCACGACTGATCTGGTCCTAGGAAGTATCAAAGAAATGTTATCTAACACTTAACAAACTTCAGAAACTAAGAAATGATTAAAGAACTAGATCTTACTGCTAATACTTACATCTGCTGGCGCTGCAGTGGTTGTTTGATGTATTCTGTCATCCATAACATACTTCCGTCCATGTTGAATGTGTATGTCCAACTTTGGTTTACAAGAACTTCCAGGATTGGTTATATAGTTACCGTCAACGAATTTTACAAATCCTTCACAACTAAATGCAGTTTTAGTACAGGGTTGAGTTTCAATGTCAGTTCGACATTCTCCTATAGTTTCTACACTAATTCTGATTACATGATCGCCCTGTAAACAACATAATGTTTAATATATAATAATTAGATATTAAAACCGTGATTTAATGTGTTGTTTGTGTATTGAATGCCTATATAATTGTTTGTTATGTGCAATGGGTCAAAATAAAATGTAAGCTTTTTATATCTTCCAACCACTATATTACTCTTCCTGTCTTTCCTGGGGTTTACGGCCATATCCTTAACGCTAAAAAACGAACTGCAGCCAATACGTTTAGTGTATGACAAAAAAACTCTTGGTTTGTTCCGCCTATGTTCTAAAAACGCGAAAATATTTCCTTAAATGAAGTCTACGTACATCCTGAACGTAGGTTGATTTTACTATATTTTTGAATTATTTTTGGCAACCTTCTATCATCAGTTCTAATGTTAGCTTATTTTGAGTCATTTTAGCAGCCCCTTAATCAGCAAATAAGAATTCTTGTAACCTAAAGTTATTTTGATAAAGCAACAACTACTGTTTCATAAAAAAGTATATCAAGATCTTATTAAATTTGACCAGCCTTCTGTGAACCAGTATAATTAACACATAAATCAGAAATATCTATGCATCACTGATTTAGCCAACATGTGGATTTGTGATTTGTAATACGCAGTAGATAAAAACGATCCATATCCAACATGCGATTATCAATCGCATTAAACGAACATGATTTATTCATTTTTTAAATTCACCACAATCACTATCCTCTAATGCACAATTTCATTCTAAAGTAATAATAATTATGAAACATAATGGCCAATTAATAATAACACTCTGTGTAGGTTTCAAAAACTACTATACATGTTTGAAATACTAGTTTTTAATAAATAGGCACATCAACAGTGTAATGTTTCAATGTTCTATCTATCTCTTAGTTTTATTGCAAAATAATTTGTGATAAAGAACTCATTAAAATTACGATTTGTATAAAAGTCAAATCATTAAAACATTATTTGGATTGCTTAGAAACATATTTTGAATTTCTAAATGTTTATGTGTGTCTCTAATCTAAGTGACTATATTATCTTTAATATTACAGCGATCCCAGTCCAAAATACTAACATTTTAGTTATGATTTATTTTTAAATAAAAAGTGTTTTGTTAAATGGTTTTGCATGTGTTTTAATTTTTACAATTACAATTTATGCAAATGTATGTTGCTACTGTATTAAAACAAAGAAGATATATAAGGATGTCCAAATTACAATGCCAACGCCCGTTACTATTTCTGTATTTCTTAAAATATTGTCGTTACTGAACATTTGCAGTTTCTAAAGCATTTGTAAAACTTTGCCAGAGTAATTGAGAAGCTGCACGTCCCTTTATTGATTTCTTAAGGTGGTTTTGCCATAAGCTATATTATCAGATTTACCTTTTTTTTTAATTCAAAATACAGTGGAACCTCTTTAAAATGAGATGGTGGGCAACTAAATTAATATTGGGCTTATCGAAAATTTGACTTATTAAGAGAGAGATTTGGAGATACAGAGGTTTTAACTAATCGAGGTTCAAGACAATGAGGTTTGATGGTATTAAAAAAAATGTTGTAAATACTGTTGCAGACTTTACGAAACAACTCCAAGTAACCTACGTTCAAACTTAGTCTTTTTTATTCTACACTAAATACATCCTTTGGAATAGACCTATTCAAAAATATGTTTTCCATATTTTAATTAGTCTTTCATACTCTATACAACACTTGCCTCATTAGAAAGACAAAGAAGCAGCGTCCGCAGTAATATATTTTAACTGATTACACTCTGTGTTAATGTCTTTGCTACCGTATTAAAGCAAAAATTACAATATTGCTGTATTCAGAACATAGCAAGTTTTTAACTTATCCAAAAACACAAGGTGTTACATTAAAAAAATTTTATTTTTGTTGTGAGCTTCTTTCCTTCTGTGTTGACAATTTGCTTGAAGAAATAGTTAGAGAGCACAAAAAAACAACTTAAAATAACAGAAACCCTTTTTGAGCAGCTCCATTCCAAAGGAAATATTTAGTGTAGAATCAAAAATTATCCATTCTATACACCAAATTCTTTAACGTCTACATACAATGCCTATGTAGTCACTACTTTTAGCGAACTTTGTTAGATAAACAATGATAAAAATGTTTCATTAGTATTGGTGTATGGAATAATTCTAATTTTTTTCTACATACATGAAAAACTGTATATCTGAATAAGCTTCAACAAAGTCGTGTAAAATGCCTTAATAAAATTAATATTTAACTCTTCTAAGCATACAAAATTTATAGTTCTTTAATACAAACTCATAAGTGCTCAAATAATCTGAAAGAAAAAACGTTATTACTTATCAGCAAAACTACTTCTGCATGGAAGAACGATTAATGATGTTCTATTTTAACTCGGTATTTTTCATTTATTTATCATAAACATGCAAAAATTTTATATATGTATACACAGCTCTCACAAATAACCTTGCTTTATGTGAACTGTAAATGTAAATCACTAAAAGTTTCACATTTATCAGTTTATTACTTTTTCTGAGATTCATCATGAATAAGTTGAAAATCAAGGCGACATGTTATACTTTATAATCATAGCAGTAATTTCCTTGTTTGTAGAAACTCAATTAATGTAAAAAATTGCCTGAGGATAGTTTTTATGAAACATGTTGCCATAATTAAACATAAATTTTGAATCTCGTAGGGAAGCCTGAGCTCTCATTTATCTCAATTTTCTGGATGGTACCTGGTGTTTTAAAGAATAGATAGACACCTATAATTTAAGTATTACAATGAACATTCTTTTAATAGTTTTTCCTGCATTTTATCAGGCACATGATAAAATTAAGATCAGCCCAAGGTGTCTGTGAGCCCAGGCTTGGCTAATACACTCTCCTTGCTTCAATTTAAATTTAGATAGCTGTAATTCTATACATACAAACCCTACAAATTTCATTCTTTGCTAAAATATCTATTCCACCTGATTCTATAAGAACCTCTCTAGGCAGGACACATTAATTCTTTGGACTTCATGGCCAGGGTAATATAATTTTACCATTATTAAATATATTCTCAGCTCCATTCAAGACTCCACCAGTTGTTCCTCGTCATTTAAAATAACATTATATGGCTAAAAAATTTTTATAGATCAAAGTATGTTCAACAAAACGGATACAAATTATGCGCCCGCCAACACGAATTCTGTCAAACGGTTTGCCAAAAAAGTAATATTGATGTAAACCAAGCATGAATCGCAGGATATGAATGCTCATTGGAAATGACTTATAGGAATCTTTCCGTTAATAATAAATCTAGCTAAATTAGCTTAAACACACTTGAAATTGCGTTAATTTTAAACAACGTGAAATATATACATACATTACTTCATTTAAGCACTTTCTATATAAGGAAAAGTGTGAGCTATCATTTACAATTAGTGCATGTTATGCAGGTGGCATTGACTGAAATATTTATAATAGGGTAGTTTGAAGTATTTGTTATATAAGCGGACAATAAAAATGCAAATGTATTTTTAAGTACAGGAAAAATATTTATAGGTAGACCTACCTCTTTGTGCGCACTTATAAACGTTTGGAAATGATGGTTGACGCCACGATCTGGTTTCGCATTTAAGTAAATTAAAAGACTGTCAATATACGGACGGTATGCGTCGTATGCATCTTGTTGAAAATTATCGGGTGTTTCACAATTTACACACAAAACACTGCAAAACCACACAACCAAAGCGGTTCGAAGCAGCGCCATTTTTGAGGGCTGTCATCAATGTCATCTGCTTTTTAAATTTTGGTAGAAGATGGCGCTTGCGCAGCATCCGGCGCATAAATTTCAAATAAACAATAAACATAGGCGTCGCTACAAACAGGACTCGTGATATGAACTATTGGTTTTTTTACATTTTTTTACCCATAACTCAGAGATTTAACCAAAAAGTAAGTATAAATTTTTAAAAAATTCTCTGTATATCTAAGTGCGTTATTTGAGGAGCTGGTAGCAAACTTCTAAATGCATTTTTATGGAAATATGAAATAATCTAGATTCTAGAGTCTAGAGTAGACGAACTAGAAGTAGTAAGTTCAAATTTTACTACGCCACTGCTGTTATCATCGCGACTGCATTTCAGCATAAGAGTAAACAAAGTAATAATTATTGTAATTTCAGATTTCATTTGCACGCTTCGCAAATTGCATAAGTGCCTTCAATTAATGATGTCGACTTAAAATAACCTTAAGATGACATTTACTTTTCTCTGCGATATTTTTAAATGACTAGTAAACTCGAAGGAAGTGCGGGTGGAACGGAAATAAATATTTTATTTTGGGCACAAATAAAATCATTTTCACTTTATTTTTTACAAATCACTTCGCGTTTAAGTAATTACTTCCTCCTGTAAATATTTAAATTTGTTTTAACCAATATTATGTAATTACGCGAGTGACAAGAAAATAATTTTCGAAAACATGGTAGGTACCTATAATAACCTATAGTTGAGGGGAAAAACTATAATTTCTGCAACCAGATGCAAAATTGGGTTACTAAACTTCGATCACGACATAGTTTCTCATAAAACCATGCCGTAAATGGTTTATGTTCAGGGTATCACTAAAAGACACCTTTTAAAATTAAATGCAAACCCACCGGTCCCTTTAATCCAACTATTGACTTACGCGGTACACCATATGTTTTTTTACAAAGTAATATATAGCTGCTAGAGCGTATTGGGAACTTAATACAGTGAATAATGTTGCTGTATAATAAGGTTTAGTTTCCTTAGAATCACATAAATTCAGTGTTGGGTAGTAACTAAGTAAAAGTAACTCGTTACTAGTAACTAGTTACTTTTCAGTAACTTAATAGTAACTTAATTACTTTTGTGTTTTCAGTAATTGTAACTATAACACGTTACAATTATTTAGTACCTTTAGTAACTGAATATGACAAGTTACATTTTCATGCTACGAATGTAAAATATTTTAAAATGTTCGGTTTTTAATGCGTAGTATTTAAGAAATTATACCTGAAGCTGAAGAATTTATTGAAATTTCGAATGCAAATGCTAATACCGAACACAGGAATACCTTCTTGTACTTACTCGATAATAAATAATTTTTGACGGATCCTATTTGGGTAGTGACAGCTTTTTCCAGTACCTAATCTTTAATCCTTTAACAACTAGAAGCTCTCTGAGCAGGTATGCGGATTACTGGAAAGTACATTGCTAACGCCTGTGCGCAGGTTGGGGGTGTCTAATTCAGACGAAAATACATTCACCGTCTCTATATTTCAATAATAAAGAAAAATAAAATAGAATCCTGGGAAAATCCCAAAAACATCGTTGAACCAGCGCCTCTACTTTTATAATTTTGTAACTTAGTAACTTACTTAGTTACTTTTTTACCGAGCAACTGATTAACTTACTTAGTTACTTTTTTAGAGTAACTTACCCAACACTGCATCTATTCATGAATCACAAACGGTTCGAGGAACCGGGAGGGGGCATTACCTAATTAGGGAACGGATTATTCACTTGCCTGAAGTAAGCACCTTCAGCACTGCAATGAACACCTAAATACGCATCCAGCAAGTATGCTGACATTTTCAGTAGGAACCGCTAAACTTGGCTGATACAAACCTCTACAGATACGCTCTTTACAAATAAACAATGGAGGTCATTAGAGCTAATTGCCGAAATACGTATTTAGATATTGTAAATATTGGCGGTAAGGCATTTCCCTAGGTGTTTATTTCGTATTCAGCCACAAAAGTTCCGACTTGATCCAGTTAAACTGTCAACGCATCAGTTTTTGATATCCATTTATATTTTATAGAAAACATTCAATATTCAGGGAAAACATTTTCAAAGGTTATCGCTTCTTCTAAATACAATTGAACTTCCGTATTTTCATAAATTGGCAGCTACTTTTCTGAAGATGTTCTAGGTTCAATTCAAGAACTGATAACGTATGGAGATTGCGAGTATATTGCGTAAGCACCATAAAAATCATCAACAAAGTTAATGTAGTTGGTCGGTTGCAAATTAATCATTAAATTTATATTGTTTTGCTCAGTTATCTAAATTTAACTGTCCATGTATCTCAACCGTATTATTAAAATTTCACAGATTACTGGTTAATTGTTGCGTGATTCTGGTCTTCTATTCCAAAACTTCCGATAGCGTCGAAATTAGAAGCTTGATCTGCTCATTCCTGAAGGTATATTTATTAAAGTGTGTTTGTGAATTTGAAACGCAGCAAGTATATTCGATTTCTGTTTATCACCACTTTGTATTAAAATGTCTAGTTGTCTGATCTATGTACACAAAATTACACTGTGAACAATTTCATTTGTAAACACCTGATTCTAACAAATTTTTTAAGTTGATTAAAGAGTTAAAAGTGTTTTTGTTGTTTAAAAATTACTTTCGTCGTACATCACCTGCAGTATATTCCACGTCCATGGACATACTTTTTCCCAAACCTGTTTTTAAACTGCTGTTATTCAAATATTCACAAATAGTATTTACATGAAATAAATTGGCGGCAAAAAGTAGCATATGAAGATAACGTCTTGGCTTTTTTAAGAAATCATTTAATACACTTCACAGAGAAAGGAATACGTTTCAGTAGTTCAGATACAAATTCGAAAGCTGAATACCAGCATCTCAGGACCGAACGTATCAAATAGGGATTTCTAATTTACAATACCGCTAATAAAAATTTAGTTATTAAAGTACTTTGTGATGTGTATTTTGGGTTGCATATTTTTCGAATGGTATACTCGTACTCTCCCGTAAAGAGCCCATTATAGATCCATAAAAATTATGGCTATTCGTTTTAAAAGCTTGCGGATTGTATGGACAAATAAACACTAATTATGAAAACAAAAGGGATATATATTGCAGAATTATTCGTACAATTTTCAAATTGCAAGTGAACTAAAACATCCGTGAAAAATATAGCGGTCCGTTCGTGCAGTCATATTTTGTAAGCCACACTCACGGTCTTACACTATTAGAAAATGTATAAGCACGTGAGTCTTCCTGTTTAGCTTGTGTACAATTTGAATTGTTCTAAAATGCCTGTGATTAATATATAAGACGTGTTTTATGCCAAAAAATACACAACACATTTGCATCTAATGCACGTATATTATTGTGTAGGTATGTCTTATTGTTGTCCTACAAGACTACAAGACTAGATAAAATACACTTTAAAGTTCATACACAGGAACACAGCAGATATTAATTTTCACTTCCAATTGCGCCGCAAATAATAGCAACTTTCTTAAAATGCACGTTGCTAATTATTTTAATAGATACATTTGTTATGAATAGGCTGATAACACATGGGTGATTTACGGAAGAGGATCAGCATATCATTCCAAAAGTAGGCAACCCAAAATGCATAGGACAAAATACCAATATCTAAATTTTTATTAACGGTATGATAAATCAGAAATAACTGTTTGTCATGTTTGACAGTTCCTAGCGTAAGTAAAGCCATATAAGCCGGCCTCGGTGGTCTAGTGGTTAGCGCATTTGCCTTTAGATCCGAGGGACGCGGGATCGAACCTGGCCAAGGTCGACGAGATTTTTCTAGCGGGGAAAATCTGAAAATGCGCCTTCTGTCGGATAAGAAGTAAAGCCGTAGGTCTCGTGCCACTACGATGTGTGACACGTTAAAAATTACTACTGGAGTTGGAATTACCCCGGATAGGCAAAATTCTTAGTTAGGGTGTACAATGGGCCAAATGTGGCCTAAGTGCATAGAGATGCTTGGAAAACCGCGTCCTAGATCTCGCTCTTTCAAAGCAAGCAAGCAAGCAAAGCCATGTAAAGCTCATGTAACTCAGATAATGTGTGTGAATTATATGTATTAGCATACATAAAAAAACTGACATGATCTTAACACAGGAAATCTATTTAAATTCCTCTTATTTAAAGAAGTGGATTTCAATACAATACGGTATATGTGATACCACAAAGATTGCGCCCCTACTATCATGTAAACTGGCAAGCATACCAAGCAGCAGTGCGCATCCAGAAGTGGGGACAGGGTACCCTGGCACGCCCCAAAGAAAAAGGAACAAAACATTAAAAACATTTCCAGAACTTTTTGCCTAATTAAAGTTCTTTTTTTATTTATACGAACAATTTTGTGGATCATTCCAATATACGAAATTAATGGAAAAAGGATGTATTTACTTGTTGGTAAAGTTTAAATTAAATAAAGAAGGTCCTACTGCTTCAATTTCTTCGAACACTTTTGTGAAACATGAGTTGCTGCTGTCATCTTTTGTTCGCGCCAACGTGAGAAGTTTTGAAATTTCAGATCGCGGAGAATCTTTCAAGGCCGAGTCTACATTCCTTCATGCAAGAGTAAACCAGGTGGGTTTTTAATTGAACAAGCAAATGTATAAAGTCTTAAAGAAGTGATATTTATTTGTTTAAAGTTGTTTACTATTAATTAATAAAGTTATAAGTCACTTTGTTTTGTGGAAAAGAAAGCACTGATAACGATTAAATAGTATCGAATTTATTATTATATAATAATATAAGTTTTTTTTAGTAAAACCTTAAACAACTTTAATAATTAAATGACAAAGTTACATGAAATAAATAGTAAGGTCTAATTTAACGAAGCACTTTCGAACCGACCCATCGTTTCATATAAAGCACTTGCTTATTTTCTTCTGGTGTTGGTAAAATTCACTAGATGAAATTAGGATGGCGCTGCTGCACCCTGTTGATCTTGAACTTCGAAACGAAAGTCCATCACTTGTTGCTTTTTTCTAAGTTCGTAAAATCGTTTCACAAGGTAATTAACACAAATATTATTTACTGCTTATTATTTCTGATGTTCAAATATACCAATAAACTCATAAATACGTTGCACCTTTTGTTCAACTTGTAGATGACTCCTAACCTTGAAGTTTGTTGGCGTTTTAAACGTCAAACGCAGATACAAACAAAACATGTCGAAAAAACAACTGAAGTCTACTGATGCTACTTTGATACTCCTCCCCAAATTCTTGATTTTCGGCTAATTTACCGAATTTTATCAATTTTTCACACAGATAAGTAACGAATAATGCTGATTTGAACCGTAACACCTAACAACATGGTTTTATTCAAACAGGATATAATAAACGTACAAAATTACAATTTTTAATTGACTCGCCAGATGAGCGTCTGTTCACGTTGTGATGTTCATGGCAAGTCTCCGTTGTTTTTCTTTTCTTTGTACAACAAGTAACCATGGAAACATCATAATACAAACAAGAATAAGTACATTTTACAAAAAAATCATGTGACTGCCTTAACCAATGGGAAGCAGAATGAAATTAACACAAATTAACCAAATCTTAAATATTTAAATCACTTTTTGAAAATATCATTTATATCAAAACTGAAATTATAGCCATATTCCTTATTTAAAAATGAATATTTTGACACCTCATACATCAATTACTTTTCAACAAAATTCATATTTATTAAACATAAATCACCTTAAGTTAATATTATTACAATTAATGATTATCAAAATCATATTAAAATGTTTTTCGCGCCTATATCCAGATATTACTCACAAAAAACATACAATTGAAAGGTCCAAAGGTCCTCCAAAATTACATGTTAGTTGACAGTTGTCGAAAAGAATACGCAAATTTCATATTTTATTGTTTTCCAGGTGAAAAACTCACAGTCAAGTTTAATAGATTATCTAAATCAAGCTTCATATAACAGCAATATACATCCTAACATCTATAACTTACTAGAAATATTTACAACGCTACCTGTAACAATATGCGTCAATGTAAACCTATTTAAGATCTTACTTACTGTCGCCATTCGTCCCATGAGGAACATAGGGCCCCAACACTTCATTTCCATTCGTCGCAATGTTGAGTTTCGCCTTTGACCACGATTTGCCAATTTTCCCTATGTCACCATCAGGTGTTCTTCTCCATGTATTCCGGGGACGACCTGCTCTGCGCTTTCCTGTGTTTGCGTTCCAGTCGAGTACCTGCCTTGTAATACTGTCTTGGAGTTTTCGTAGAGTATGCCCAATCCACTACCACGTTCTTGTTATTAGTGTTTTTTCGATAGGTTCTTGTTTTGTTTTTTCCCATAGTTCTTCGTTTGAGATTCGTTCCGGCCACCATATCTTCATTATTTTTTTCTAACACTTGCAGTTGATGTACATCTTTTTTATTTGTCACCCAAGTCTTCGGCACCATATAACTGTAAATATTCTGACTTTGTAGTTTACAGACGGCTCGTTTGATTTCCAGATCTTGTTTAACGCTTTATAAGCTCCCAGCGCTTTTCCTATTCGTATCTGTATGTCCTCTCTTGTGCCTCCCTCAGAATTATTTATTATAATTCCAAGGTATGTGAAACATGTAACGTCTTCTTCTAATTTTATATTAGATCCTGTTTCTATGCAAGGGCGTATCTAGCTTAAAACGGGGAGGGGGTAGCTTTCTGAATCCACCTTCCTTCGTGGGGTGTGAGGGGGGTGCAATAATACGCAATTATAAAAGAAAACCATTATTTGTGAGGGTCCGCCCCGGACCGCTTTTATTTTTTGATAATTATTGAGCCTTATAGCAACTGAATTGAAATTATTTTAATTAGTTTTTGAATTTTCGTTTCCGTTTATTTGTTGTAGTAAAATTACGCAACCTTAGGTCAGTTCTTCGCTGTCTCGAGTTTGAGGGTCAGCATGTTTATTATTATTATTTATTATTAAACAGATTTTCTGTTCACATATCTTTACTCGGCAATTATTTTGTAATTTAGTCACGTAATTTTAGGAACTTGCACTATTTAGAATCCCTTGTAATTTATTGTATTGTTGTACGTTCTTGTGTGTTAAGCTTGCCGACTTGAAAGATTTTGAAGCAGTTCTGATTAAATTTCCCATCAGTATTAAATTATTTGGGTTAGATTTCAAGATTTCAAAATATTTATCAAGAAGTCATAATTTTGTTTTGGTCACGTAGTTTCTTCCTATAAATAGGGACGAACTGTTGTAAGTATGACAATTATTTTGTACTCGTTAATCGAAGCACACCATTTTCAAAATCACCCACGCATTTTGAAAATAGTCTCAACTGTTGCTCTGCGAGATTTTCCCTTACGAATTAATTCATTTCCTTTCCCCGCCTTCAGTAGAGCGCTCTGGCTTGACCGGCGCCCCTGTAGGATTTTTCTCCTACGTTACTTCCTTTCCCCGCCTTCAGTAGAGCGCTCTGGCTTGACCGGCGCCCCTGGAGGATTTTCCCTCTACATTGCATCTTTTCCCATTGAAGGTCGTCCCTATAGAATCTTCCCTCAACCCTAGCTCCGTTAGGTTGCATTACCCTATTCCTTCCGAATTCCTACAGCACTGGCTTAAAACTAAAATTAAAATGTTTGGTACTTTATTGTCGAAGCACTCCTGTGGTGCAATTTCCTGCAGTCTTGTTCCGTAGAAAGTTTAAAGAAAGCAAGGATTATATAACGTTGACAATAAAAATATGAAAACTCTACAGCCTTTTATTTAGCAAACTCAATCTACTTTAGATTAGAACCTGTTACTACATAAAAAAAATAACAATAACAAACACAACACAATGTACATCCTACGGAGGGTCCCCCGAGGCGTTACATATTTGTCAATAAAATAAATTTTTTGAACAGAAATTTGCGAGGATTAGTTACAAATTTTCTAATTACAGCTTCCACTAATTGTTGCTTAAAACCCACTGACTATGAATGCTTAGCATGGCTAACCCATTTAACATGTTTGCACCAACAGTGCTTGTAAGCCATGTTTTAATTCGACGAAGGGAGCTGAATGAACGCTCTATAGTGCTTGTTGTGCAGGGCTGTGAAAGTAAAATCAGTAGCCCCTTTCTATTGGCTAGAAAAAAAAAACAATTCCATTTCTCCTTCGATGCCTTCCAAATTGTAAAAAGTTGCACAAGAAGTACATTCATTCTATTCCTCCAATGAAACATCTCTCATGTTATTCGAATGGAAATGTGTCAATGAAAATGCAGGCGATTTGTAAGGAA
>JABXWE010063648.1:0-12367 GCA_014611495.1 Limonius californicus
GAAAAGCTAATACAGAAAACAATTAAAATTGAATTATTTACAGCCGATGTAATAAGTAGTCAAGAAATCTCAAGAAAGGGTAGACAGAAGGATGTCAGCGTTGATAAATGTGCCAAAATAATTATTTGGAGAAATGTGCATTTATAGGGGTAAAACAGCATTGTTAACGGAAGGGACTAATTAGTAAACAAAGCGAAACAATTCCAGACTAAACTCAACAAACTGGAAACTAATCTTATTCATAACCACAGCGGAAGCAGGTATTATATTTGCAAACACTTGTTGATTTTGTGGTTTTTGAGTAACTCCCGCTTCAATTATGACTTAAACTTTAATTATGGAATTTTTGTTCTATGTATTACAATATTTCCGGGCGCAATGTTTGCATTAGAAGCTTATTTGTACGTTTCTACTATCGAGAAAACTCCCGGAATATTGTTTTAGAATACACTATGTTGTATGTTAAAAATTAAGGATATTAAATTTTAAAGTTTAACAGCTTCTGTTACCTCTAAATACACACATATGGAAGTCAGTCAGTTGTATGTTATTTGTCCTTTTTAATGCATATAAAATATACAGCAAGGCTTACGTAATACAGCTTTCGACTAATTATTATTTATTATTTCATCAAAGACAGCTGGAAAATTTGTTCGCTACTCGATTGAAAAATATTTAAGTAGCGGAAATTTGCTAGAACGTGAATTTTCCCATTGATAGTTTTAAAGCAAACTTAGGAGAAGCAACATGGATGGACAAAAAGTTGCTCATCGAAGCGAGTTTGTTTATAATGCAACTTTACGAAGGAATTTTATTAAAATAGTAGTATCATATTTGCAGCAAGTTTACCAAATTCTTAAAAGGGGGTTTATATGTAACGTGCGGAACAAATTTTTCAATAGCTAAAATCTATTATATATACACTTTTTCTATAATTTATTGAGAATATACAGTGTGGGCCAGCTAAATTGCATCCCTCTTAAAAGATATACAAATACAACAAAGAACTGCATATAGTATTGATAGATTTAGAAATTAAGAGCAGACAAATAACTAAAGACAAGACAGAACTAAACGTCCTTCTCGTTTCACAGAAAAGAGCTTGAGAAGCCGAACCTTTATTATTATTATTATTATTATTGTTATTATTATTATTATTATGGAGCTTTCACAGACTTTGTAGGCCCCTTTGGTGTGAGTCAAGGCTAAGCTACTTTGTGCTATGCACAACAGGGCCCGACTCTGCGGGTTACCGTGTTGGTGCAAAACCAAACTTAACTTGCCTGGCGTAGGGTATCTAAGTGTGGAGTCTTGTTACTCCTCTAGTGCAACTATAACACCAGAAGTGCCATTAATTGGATTTCCAATGACAAATGGAGTCCGGGACCCAATACCGATCGAACAGGGAATCAGAAAAATGTGACTCCTAGAGTGATTCGAACCGGGAAGCTTTGGACTATTACATCCAAAGCCTAACTCTTTTACCACTGAGTCACTCCTCCTAAACCCGAACCTTAACGTAAGCATATAGAAGTACACCAGGGAGATGCACTACCACCAGTCCCCTTCAAGATAGCTCTACAAAATGTATGGTGATTGTCATTGTCATTGTAGATTTTTGCAGGGTGAGTTACCTCACGTGCATTTAGGCCACGAAGGTGGACCCATTGTGCTGCCTGCCCAGCAGCTGCCCAATTTGGGTATCACCCAAGCCATCCAATACTTTGAATGTACTTGAGGACATCCGCAACTGAGGTGTTGCTGATTTCGGCCATAACAGCCCAAAAGTCTCCCAACACGGATCCTCTGATTGTTGCGAGAGCTGGGCAGTTACACAGGATGTGTTTTGCCGTCCGTCATCCCCGTTGCATCCTCGACAGTTTGGGCTGTCAGCCAGTCCCATCCTGTGCATGCATTATTTTAGGGTGCAGTGTCCAGATAAGATACCTACAACTAGTCGCAGGTTCTTTCGGGACAGTTGCACACAAAATTTGGCTATCTTTGGCGAGGGTGCACTGATAGCAGCTTTCCATGTTTACTCATCTTCTGTGAAGTTTTCTAGTGTTTCTTGGTGTAGCATAGAACCTAATGTACTCAGGGATATAGGGATAACGGGTTCCGGTCCCCAAATAGGTTGTTCGGAGGCCAGGGTCCCAATCTCATCAGCCTCCTCATTGGCATCATGTCCTTTCACCCATATAAGAGAAATGACATTATCCTCTGAGATATCGTCGAGATCTTCAGGGCACTGCAGTACCACTCTTGAGGTAATTTTACAACTACTCAGGGCTAGTCAAGCGGATCTGCTGTCACTGTAGATACCAATACGTTGGTCCTTGATCTGTCGTTCGATAATTGCCTTTGCACAATCCATTATTTCCACTACCTCCGCTTGGAAGACAGTAGCAATTTTGCCTAGTGGTATAGTGTGGCGTAGGTTAAAGTAATCGGAGAAGACTCCAGCACCGGTTCCATACCTTGTTTTAGATTGGAAAATGCATGATGAGGAAAACAAGCTATAAAGGCACGACTTAGTCGTCATAGCAAGAAACACAAAAAAAATCTAATAGAAACTATGAACATAGCTGAAAGAGAAGGTCAGAGGAGTAACTAGAAGAAGAAATACGTGGAATACAAAAGGATGGGAGAAGAACAGCAAGCCCAGCTGAATGTGGCAAACTGTACATTCAAAAAAGTACTACACGAGTTTAGATACTTGGATTACAAATATATAATAAAAGTGAGACAGGAACAAGCTGGATACATATTATTTAGATGTATAAAAGAATACTAAAAGATAGAAAAATTAGTAAGCAAACTAAAATGAGAGTGTACAGGACAATCCGTCTGAACAAAAAAGACGAAGAACAACCGATGATTTTTGAGGGGAACATTTTAAGAAGTAGGGCGAAAAAATTAATGAAAATAAATACAAAAGTAAGGTGAACTATGAGATAGAAAAAGAACTAGAAAAACAGAATATCGTAAGGGAAACAAAATCGCGAAAATAAGGTGGTGGGCACATATAATGATGAGCGACGAGGAAAATAATGAAGAATGAAACGGAATGGCATCACCCTGGATGGAAAACTGAACTGGAACATACACCTGAATAACATCTTGAACAAAGCGAAAATGGCCCTTATAATGGACAGACGCATGTTTGGTAAAACATGGGGACTGATACCAAAGATGGTCCAATGGTACTACACTGCGGTAGTTAGATCCATGATAGCTTATGGCAGTCTAGTGTGGTGGCCAAAAGTAAAGCAAAAAACATCACCAAACTAACCAGGATACAGAGATTGGCCTATTTGTGTGTATATGGAGTCATGACCAGCACTCCAACTGCATCCATGGAAGCCCTTCTGAGACTAATCGCTTTAGATATATATCAAAGGGGAAGCCTGGATTGGAGCGCATAGCATGAAATCCACCGGCAACTGGCACACCAGCCATGAACAATACTGACACAAACGAATACAAGAAGTAGTAGAAGGTAACCTCAACCTTCAAATGGACACCGACTATATCCCTCTAGAGTATTCCTTTGACAAACCATTCACTGTGACCTATAATAGCAATGACTTGGCCCAAAGATCTCCACATCAGCTGGCAAGGGCGTAGTCTGGTACACAGACGGCTCCCGCACAGCAAAACGCACAGGGGCAGAATAAATGGCCAAAGACCAAAGGAGAACATTAGTCAACCCCTGGGAAGTAAGCCCAGTCTTGCGAGTTGAAATCTTTGCAATAATGCAATGTATCCAGGAAAATGCAAAATGCGGGTATACTCAATAACGCATAAGCATCTTATCTCACAGTCAAGCAGCTTCAAAAGCACTTGAATGACAACGCATTAATCGAAATTAAGGAGGGAATGTCTATACTTCCTGACATCCTAGTGTGAGAAGATCATAGTTCAGTCCATATGGGTGCTAGGGCACATGGGGGTAGAGGGAAACGAGACAGCACATTCCCTCGCGAAAACTGGTGCATCCACCTTGTTTGTAGGGCCAGAACCTGTATTCGGTATCCCCAAACAAGCATCCGAAAAACAGTAAAAATGCAGACCATTACACAACAGATTTCTCGCTGGAAGACAGTACAGAGACAAAAACTGGGGAAGGAAATAATTGGAATCCCCTGTCGCAGACTAGCAACTGACATCCTCCATCTAAGACAAATTCAGATTAGACGGTTGGTAGGACTTATAACAGGGTACTGCCACCTTCAAAAACACCTTCACAAAAGCGGTGTATACAGAGGAGACACTCTGTAGATTATGTGAAGAAGAGGAGGAAACAGCCTCACACATAATCTTCGACTGTCCAGCAGTTTACCGCAAAAGATAGCAACTATTCGAGGAAATCTTCGTGTAACAACCTTCACACAGGAAAACCTGGTAAAAAATATCCTGCAACTCGTTGAGAGCACAGATCTACTTTGAAAGAATCGGGGGCGTGCCATAGACCATAGAGTCGATGTGCAAACGGGGCTAACTAGCCCACTTCAAAACCCTGCTATTAATCAATCAATCAATGAGATAGAAAAAGAAATAGAAAAACAGAATATCGCAAGAGAAACAAAATCGCAAAAAATAAGGTGGTGGGCACATACATATAATAATGAGGGAAGCGAAAAAAAAGTGATGAGTGAAACGGAATGGATGGACAAACGAGGTGCCAGAAAACTTAAAAACGATGGGACCGAAAAAGTAGAGGGAGAAAATTAAAAAACCGAAAAGGTGGAGACAAATTGATACAAAAGCCAAATCACATACGTACTTATAAAGAAAAACCAAAATACGGAGGGGTAGTGATGTACACGCCTCCATTATTCTATTTTGAAAATTAAGTTCATTTATTAGCGGAGTTCTGTATGCTATCACTTTAATTATTCCTCAAAAGAAAACAGTTTAGTAGAGTAATATCCCAAGTACTTGCTGGCCATGGAGGCACAGCTCCTCTTACAAACCAAAGTTCTCCGAATGCATTATTCAACTGTAGTGAGTAGTGCACTATAATGCTAGTACCAAAATTTTTGTTGTTTATTAAGTAATGTTTACCTTCGTAAAGTAATTGGTAGCTTTACATTTGTCTAACACCAAGAATATGCTAGTAATGCATTTTCAGCAAGGATTTAAAAAGTCTACAGTGCACATTTCTAGCGAGTAGTATATTTACTGTATTTTATAATAGTATACTGTAGGAAATGAATATGTAAAGTATTTAAGGAACATTATATGATAATATCCGAATGATATTTATTTGAAATAGCAATCCAGTAGAACTGTTCAATACGTCCAAGATAACTTATAAGGGAATGCAGGATAGACAATGATGCTATTAAATATCGCATATATATGGAGTTTACGAATACATAGCAACTGTATCTAAGATATATTTATACAGAAGATATATGTAGCTAACATTTAGAGAATATTATTAAACACTGGCAGGTATACAAATTTAATAAATATTATGCGAATATTTTTGAGATATATATGGGAAACGCTAATACTATATATTTAAAAACCATAGGCTGCGGATATACTATTAATATGCTTTTATATACATGGGAACCTGTGACTTTTATATATATATATATGTAAAACATACATTAATAACATTTGTTAAATATAATTATATTATATGCAAATAAGGAAATCATCCAGTTACACATTTAATAAATACCTTTACCGTAGTTTACAAGTCCTGCTGACTTTTTAAGAAAGAAAATAGCTTGATCAATTTTTTTTTTGTTTTTCTTGTATTAATAAATATCCAACCATCTGAAAAATACACGAAAAGACTAATTGCAAACAACTTCCTAATTAAAATGTAGCTACAACAGCGTTAGTATAATAATTTTAATAGAGTCTAGACTTGTTGATGAAAGTAGACTTCCCTGTATTATCTCGTGGGAATATTGAAACTAGTGCCACAGGTGAGTTAAGCAGACGCGTGTCTGCAATAGCCACCGACACGTGTCCATCAGCTCACGTATATCTCCTCCAAACAATGGTATATTGCAATAATACATGACGTGTACATAACAGTTGCAGTTTTTTCGACCATATCTATCCACTTGGAAAACAAAATTTTATGTGAATTTACCTTGTTTACCAGGCAGGTGCTTGCCTTAATTTTAATATTTTATTGCGGATTTATTTAGTATGATTAGGAAAGCCTTTGATTAAAGTAGGCCTTGGACGTCTAGACTTTGTTCACACATAATTCTGTTGAACCTGAATTTGTTATATTCACATTTCTAGACAAAATATGATTTTTGTGTAGGTACATTTCGAAAATTGAAGACTAAATACATTCTAAAAAGCCACATGCAAACTGTAATTCTACTGCCAATTATCGCGAAAAAATATGGTTCAATCGTATATATGGTACCCTCATGAGCGCAGACTCATGGGTTAACACTTGCAAGATATAAGTATATTACTTTTTGAATTTGTCTATCACATTGTTTTGAGTTTTCATGGGTAACCGTTGTATAACATTTAGATTATTATACTGCATTTTTAATTAATTTAATTATAATATATTATAATAGGGGAGAGATGTGAAAACCCGTAGTTACTGGGAAAGGAATCATTTCTGATAACTACAGTGGAACGAACACATAGCGGAGCAAGAGAGTTCTTGATTCTGTATTTACTTACATATCAGAGGTAAGTAAGACTAGTAAGACGAAGGTGCAATTTAAGCAAGTAAAAGAAATCTTATATTAAATTAACGAAGGATTAAGTAAAGTCACACTCAGAAATAGCGCGCTAACGTAACTAGCTACGCTTCTGTAGGCCTTTAAAGTAACGAAATGCAATACCAACTAGCCTGTAACGGCAGCAAGCTACAAAAACAATAGCTATAGAAGATAATGAAAGCGATACTTTTTTGATACTTACATTTTTCTAAGCGATAACAGAAAATTATCATTCAGTTTACTTACTTTACTTACTTACTCAGTAAGTATTAATTATTTCTAACGTTCGATCATACTACGTATTTTCCTTAATAGAAATGATCAAAATATTGCTTATAAGTTAATCTAAAGTTAGGTCATTGTACATAATGTAACTAGTTACGTTTTTTTAGCTCTTTAAAGCAACGAAGTGCTTGTACTAATGCGTAGTTTGTAACAGCAACCAGCTACAAATACAGTAGCGATAGTGAAAATTCCAGGAATTACTTTTTTGCTAGTTATAGTTGTCTAAACGATAATGGACAATTTTCATTCAACTTCGAAGAATTAATTTATTTACAATATTTAATCAGATAAAATACGTAACTTTCCTAATAAAAGTGATAAAAATGTAGCTTATAAATGAAATAATCTAAATTAAGTTATGCTACTATACCTTCATTTAACATTTTTTATATAATACCTACAATGATAATAGGAAGGATGTGCTGATCAATATCCTGTTTAAAACAACAAGATTCTACCATAGCAATTCCTGTTTCGAATAACTATAGTAGAACAAACATATAGCCAAAGAAGAGAATTCTGCATTCTTTACTTAGTTACTCAGCAGAAGTAAGTAAGGCAGGTAAGTTGGAAGTGAAGGGTGATCTTGCCTTTATTAGCTAAGGATTAAGTAAAACCATAATTGGAATGTAGCGAGCTACTGTAACTAGCTACGTTTTTTAACTCTTTAAAGTAGCGAAGAGATTGTACTAATACGTAGCTTGTAAGGGCAACGGGCTACAGAAACAGTAGTTGTAGTGGAAAATCTTTTTCGCTAGATATAGTTGTCTAAACGACAACGGAAAATTACCATTCCATATACTAAGTATTAATAGATTTATAACGTTTAATCGTACAAAATACGGTTTTTTTCTAATAAAAATCATAAAAGTTTTGCTTACGAGCTAATCTAAAGTTAGGATATGCAATTGCATCTTCATTTAACATACCTTCCGCGATAATAGAAAGGATGTTCTGATTAATATACTGTGGAAAACAGCAAAATTCTAGCATATCAATTCCTGATTCGGATAGCTATGGTAGAACAAACATATAGTGAAGGAAGATAATTCTATATTCTTTACTTACTTACTCAGAAGGGGTGAGTAGGTAGTTGTCTATACGGCAAGGGACAATTATCATTCCTCTTCGAAGTATTAATTTATTTATAATATTTAATCATGTAAAATACGTAATTTTCCTAATAGAAAAGGTAAAAATATATCTTACAAATAAAGTAATCTAAATTAAGTTATGCCACTGCACCTTCATTTAATATTTTTGTTTATAATACCTTAAATGATAATACAAGGATCAATATCCTTTTGAAAACAGCAAGATTGTAGCATAGCAATTCCTGTTTCAAATAACTATAGTAGAACTAACGTATAATGAAGGAAGAGAATTCTGGACTTTTTACTTACTTACTCAGCAGAAGTAAATAAAGCAGGTAAGTTGGAAGTGGATGATGGTCTTACCATTATAAGCAAAGAATTTAGTAGAAGCATAATTGGATTGTAGCGACCTACTGTAGCTAGCTATGTTTTTAGCTCTTTAAAGCGACGTACTTGCACTAACAAGTAGCATGTAACCGTAACGACTTACAAAAACAGTAGTTGTAGTGGAAAATCGAGAAACTACTTTTCGCTACATGCAGTTGTCTAAACTATAACAAGCAATTACCATTCAACTTGGAAGTATTAATTTATTTATAATGTTCAATAATGAAAAATATGTAATTTTCCTAATAAATATGATAAAGATATAGCCTATAAATGAAATAATTTAAAATTTGTTTATGCTGTTGAACGTTCATTCTACATTTTTGCATATAATATCTTCAATGATAATAGGAAGAATGTGCTGATCAATATGCTACTGAAAACAGCAAAACTGTAACATAGTAATTCCTGTTTCGGGTAGCTATAGTAGAATTCACATATAGCGAAGGAGAAGAATTCTATGTAAGGCAGGTAAGTTGGAAGTGGAAGATGGTCTTACCTTTATTAGCAAAGGATTAAGTAAAACTCTAATTGGATTGTAGCGAGCTACTATAGCTAGCTACGTTTTTTAGCTCTTTAAAGTAACGACGTGCTTGCACTAACAAGTAGCTTGTAACGGTAACGACCGCCAAAACCAGTAGCTATAGTGACAAATCAAGGAGCTACTTTTTCGCTACATATATTTTTCTAAACAACAACGAAAAATTATCATTCCACTTAGTAAGTATTAATTTATTCATAACGACTAATCGTACAAAATACGTATTTTGCCTAATAGAAATGATAAATATTGCTTATAAACTAATTTAAAGTTAGGCCATTGTACATAATGAAACTAGCTCTTTAAAATAACGAAGTGCTTGCACTAACAAGTAGCTTGTAAAGGCAGCGAGCTCCAAATATAGTAGCTGTAGTGGAAAATCGAGGAAATACTTTTCGCTACATATAGTTGTCTAAACAACATTAAAAAATTATCATTCAACTTGGAAGTATTCATGTATTCCTAATGTTCAATCAGGTAAAATGGGTAAATTTTCTAATAAAAAATGATAACATTTAAGCATATATATGGAATAATCTAAAATTTGGTTACGTCATTGCACCTCCATTTAACATTTTTGTATATAAAATCTTCAGTGATAATAATGATGTGCTCATCAATATCCTATTGAAAACACCAAGCTTGTAGCATAGCAATTCCTGTTTCAGATAGCTATAGTAGAACAAACATACAGTGAAGGAATATAATTCTAGATTCTTAACTTACTTATTCAGTAGGGGTGAGTAAGGTTGGTAAGTTGAAAGTGAAAGATAATCTTACCTTTATTAGCAAAAGATAAAGTAGAACCGTATTTGGAATGTAGCGAGCTACTGTAACTGGCTAAGTTTTTCTAGTTCTTAAAGTAACGAAGAGCTTGCATTAACCAGTAGCTTGTAACGGCAACGTGCTACAAAAACTGTAGCTATAGTGGCAA
Organism: Limonius californicus; assembly: GCA_014611495.1. Taxonomy (NCBI): domain Eukaryota; kingdom Metazoa; phylum Arthropoda; class Insecta; order Coleoptera; family Elateridae; genus Limonius; species Limonius californicus. The sequence goes on from JABXWE010063648.1 coordinate 9,961, forward strand.
TTCCAGTAACTACTTTTTCGCTACGGATAGATATCTAAACGATAACCGGCGATTATCATTCAACTTCGAAGTATTACTTTATTTATAATGTTTAATCAAGTAAAGTAAGTAATTTTTCTAATAAAATTCAGAAAAATATAGCTTATAAATGAAAAAATGTAAACCTAGGGTATGCCACTGAACCTCCATTTAACATTTTTGTATATAATAGCTTCAATGATAATAATATTATGAAGGATGTGCTGATCCTGTTGAAGACAGCAAAATTGTGGCATAAAAATGCTGTTTCGAATAACTATAGTAGAACACACACATAGCCAAGGAAGAGAATTCTGGATTCTTTACTTAGTTACTCAGCAGAAGTAAGAAGGCAGATAAGTTGGAAGTGAATGATGATCTTACCTTTATTAGCAAAAGATTAAGTAAAACCATAATTGGAATGTACCAAACTACTGTAACTAGCTACGTTTTTAACATTTTGAAGTAGCGTATTTTAAAACGTTCAATCGTACGAAATACGCATTTTTTTTAATAAATATAATAAAAGTATTGCTTACGAACTAATCTAAAGTCAGGTTATGCAATTGTAGCCTCATTTAACATTTTTGTATTATAAAATAATAGGAAGGACGTGCTGATCAGTATACCTTTGAGAAAAGTAAGATTGGTGCATGGCAATGCCTTTTTCGGATAACTACAGCAGAACAAACATGTAACGAAGGAAGAGAATTCTAGATTCTTTACTTACTTATTCACCAGAGGTAAGTCAGGGTGGTAAGTTGGAAGTGAAGTATGATCTTACCTTTATTAGCTTTAGGCTTATTAGGATTAAGTAAAACCATAATTGTAATGTAGCGAGTTACTGTAACTACTAACTAGCTCTTTAAAGTAACGAAGCGCTTGCATTAGCAAGTGGCTTGTACGGCTACGAACAGCAAAAACAGTAGCTGTAGTGGAAAATAGAGAGCTACTGTTTCGTTACATACATTTTTCTAAAGAACAGCGGAAAATTATTTTCTGTTGAAAACAACAAGCATGTAGCATAGAAAACCTTATTTTGGATATTTATAGTAGAACAAACATAGCTCACGAAGAGAATTCTGGATTCGTTACTTACTTACTCAGCAGAGGTAAGTAAGCTTGGTAAGTTGGAGGTGAAAGTTGATGTTACTTTATTAACAAAGTATTAAGTAAAATAACAGTTGGAAAGTAACGCGCTACTGTATCTAGCTACGTTTGTGTAGTTTCCTAAAGTAATGGGGTGTTTGAAATAACAAGTTTGTAGGTGGTACGGTAGCAAGCTACAAACACCATTGCTCTAGTGGTAAATCTAATAGCTACTTATTAATTACATATATGTGACTAAACGAATGTGAAAATATTTTATCCAAAAGTAGTGACTGTAATAGAATCTGTAGCTTTCCTAAAACTGAGCAATGCGTTATGAAGTGTAGAAAGTATTTTTTTAATTTAGTAATATAAGTATATAAACGACGTAAATCAGAATGCAAAAACACAGGAGTAATGCGTTGATAACATCTTAAGCGCCATCAACCGTGTCGCCATCTCTAGGGAGTTTCCAAAACTTTGCAGCAAAAACAGACTATTAGTAAAACGTCTAGGTGTTATATAGTGTGCGATGTATTTAACTAAACTAAACTACTAGTAACCTATAGTTAATTGGTTTGTAGGGATTTATAGGATATTCTTTATTACATACATTAATTATTTGTATATTATTTTCTTACATGTATTGTTTTCAATGCATATATTAAAATGGTATTAGTTGTAACCAATAACTTTCAAAACTTCGCCGAACTATCAAACTATAAGAATTCAATAAAAATTTTGATATAAACATCTATAATAATAGTAACTACATCAGTACATCAGCGTCATTATCCATTATTATCAAGTACGAACGTGTAGAAAGTGAACATATAAAATTTTCAAAGCATTCCGTCGAAAGTTGGTCCCGCAGCCCCAACCCCAATTGTATGCCTAATGTTCGACTCGTGAGTGGCGCGAGTGGAACTTCTAGCACCGTGTGCCCTTGATTAATGACAGAACTTAATTAAAAGTAAAATTAGAGTTACATTTCTCACAACAGTTCGAGGCTGCCGCTGCGCCGTCTGTAGAGTCTGCCTCTCGTTCTTGCAATGAGTAATTACTTCACGTGCCTTTGCCTGGAACACGTCTTCGAAACTTATTTCTTACATGCATCACATAAAACAAACGTTCCCAAAATTTTGATTTTAAATATTTAACTAGAAAACAATAAACTATTGACATAACAGGTATAAAGTTACACAGCATCCAACTAATTCTAGTAATGTATAATTTTAAGTACATGTTTTTAAAGTACATTGTCTGTAGAAAACAATGCATGTATCCACTTACACCTCCA
>JABXWE010063658.1:0-17472 GCA_014611495.1 Limonius californicus
TTGCATTTAGATTTGGTAGATTTTTGTGACTACACTCAACATTTTAACAAGTAATACTGATTAATGTTGCTTTTTTATCTACACGAAAAAATACGCTAATTCAATATTATTTCAGATGATTAATTTGATGTAGTTTGTGTTCTATTAAATGTAACTTGTTTACACTATTATCTAATCAAAAAAAATTATATTGAAGATATGATATGATGATAAAAAATTACTATACATAAATAACATACTAATTGGATCGCAAATATTTGCCTAGTAAACTTGCAGGGTGAACTTACAGCTCCTTAGGAGAACACACAGATCTGTTGATAGATTAAGAACAGGCAGCTTTTGTAATAACTGTATAGAGAGTACCCTTTTGGATACCCTGAATTGGTGGAACATGGCTCTAATAATAAAATAAGAAAATATGACTACGACAATAAATTAAGGACACACAGTTTTAGATAATAAATAGCTCTGATTTTTGGCCATGAATTAGATTTGGAGGGGTGAAATGGATTATTTTAGCTGTAAAGAATAATAAATAAAAAGTAAAATAATTAATGTAAAAAGTAAAATTATAAATGTAAAGAATAATAAACAAATAAGATAAGTACCTTCATTTTGTGCTTGCTTTCTTTTTGTATCCTGAAGTAGCATTTTCTCGTACCAAAAACCAACATGCTCACATTCCACTTCCCTGAAAATTTCCACACGAACTTAGTGATGTCTTGATGGAACCGTTCCCGTGTTCATCCGAAACTGCTCCTAAATTTTCAGGGAAGAAGTCCAGTTGTGAGTGAAGGAAATGCACTTTAAGAGACATGTTACACCCCATGGCCTTATACGCTGACAGCAATTCCTCGACATGAGCCACATAATCATCACTTTTGTTGTTAAAAAGTTCTCACACACGTTTTGGAATGCAAGCCAAGCTCGTTTTTCTTTTCGATTCAGGTGTTCAATAAACGTCGAATCTTGGAAAAGTTGTGTAATCTGAGGGCCCATGAAAACTCCTTCCTTGATTTTAGCCTCACTAAGACGAGGAAATTTAGTTTTCAAAAATTGAAATGCAACACCTATCTTGTCCGTTGCTTTCACAAACTGTTTGATCAATCCGAGTTTGATGTGCAAAGGCGACAAGTAAATATTTTCCTTCGGGATCAGAGGATCGTGAGCGACATTGTTCTGACCGGGAATAAAACTTTCTCGCAGAGGCCAGTTTCGTATGATGTAATGTTTGTCTCGGGCTCGGCTGTCCCATTCACATAGGAAGCAGTATTTTGTGAAGCCTGGTGCAGGCCCTTGAGTAGAGCAACAACTTTTAAGTCAACGCAAAGTTTCCAATTATAATCATGATAACTGAATCTTCAGTTCTAACATCAATGCATTTGAATTAGGACACTAAGCCTTCATCTTCCGAAAAAAGTAATTTCAGGGTTGTCTGCCTGGTCCTGTAAGAAGAGATTCGTACGCCCTTTTCTAAGAGATTCAACTGCTGAAGTCGAGATCCAAGAAGTTGAGATTTACTCTTAGGTAACTCCAAATCCCTGATGAGGTCATTCAATACCGGCTGAGTAACGAGGTGAGGTTGTCGATGAACTGAATCAGCTGTACACTCTTCATCATAGGTTGACGTATCATTTGATGATCCAGGCTGTGGCTTAAAGTCTTTCAAATCCGTTTCTGGCTCTAGAGTATAGGTTTTTAGGGGCACTGGGATTGGCAAAGATTCGTTATGAAGAACTGTCTTAGAGCTGAAGGGATATTTGGATACTGAATTGTATACTTACTTTTGCTAGAGAAACCGATGGTGGAAGTCATACAAAAGTAACAATCTGTGAGATGACAGTGAGGTTTGCGCCCAACCATGGGCACAGCAAATGGCATTAATTTACGGGTACCTTTGAGCCATTTGGTCAAGCTACTGTAACAAGTAATGCAGCAAACTGTTGGAGCCCAATCCTTGTCCTGATCGCCAACTTGGCAATCAAAGTAAAATTTATAAGCAGATTTAAGAAGCGGAGAAAGGGGTTTTCGTTGCGCTTTTAAAGTCAATTCCTCGCAAACGTAGCAGAAGATATCGGGATGATTTTTACATTCGTATGGCATAATTAAACAGTCAATCAATGCTTGATATTAATCACAACTCACACTCACATACTCTAATCCACTTGGAAAAAGCCGGAGTAAAAAAATTTCTACCGTTTTACACAATTTAAACAACTTGGAAACACAGAATCCCCGCCTAGAGCACCTACAAGTTGACTTTACAATCGCTAGAGATGTACTGAGGGAAGAAAACGATAACAGTGCAGGACTATAGCGACAAGAGCAATGCAAGTTTAAACTTTTCAAAGCATGAAAATACCTGTGCAAGCCTGTGCACGCGAGGTATTGAGAGCGCCAGCGTGGTACAGTGAATCTTCCGAACTGTTGCTATATATTTTTATTATTGTTGCTATATATTTTTATTATTTGGTGGTGTTTGGGGAAGGATGAGGGGGTTGGAAGCTGGAATATGTAGAAAATAAATGAAAAAATTGCGAAAAAACCGGGAAAATTTACCATTTTTAATGATTTTTTTTACAATTTAAGGGTGCAAATCCGCCTCCCCCCCCCAAATCTACCTCCTTGCTGCAAATGTTCATGTTTTAGAATTTTCACCTCTCTAGCCCGTCAGAAGAAATGCAAAAGCTAAAATAATCCTTTTCGTCCCTCCAAATTATCAAAAAGTGATAAAAATAGATGGAGGGGAGCCTCCCCCGAAAACGGCGGGTGATGGGGGAAAAGGGGGGTCATATTCGGATTCAGGAGGTCATTTTACATAAGAATCAGCAGGAATGGTGTCGGGGCCAATTTTCATGCAGACCAGTGTTATATACCAAGAAGAGCACACAGCTCTGATTTTAAATTAAGAACCCACAACCCAATAATAAATTAAATGCACGTAGGTCTGATTATAAATTAAAAACCCATAGCTCTAATTATAATTTGGGTTAATACAGTTGTGATTATAAATGTCTACTTGATTCGTAATTGTCTTTGTTAAATTGCATTATTCACATTATGATAAAAATTGCTAAAGTGTACGGTTATACCTTTTAAATACATCCTACACCACGAATATTTTTCTTTTTTGGTGATCATCTATAATGTGTTAAACAATTTTTAAATGAGCTTTAAATTTGTTGTAAAGGTCCTCAGAAGTCATATAAAGGAAACGAAACTGATGATGGCTTAGAAAAAATTAAAGGTTGTATTATTAGTACCATTTATTTCAATTAAATTTGTATTTCTTAAGGTTCCTAAGATCCCATGGTGAGGGTCATATTTTATATGCTGTGTGTAGGTGATTTTAAAATTAGTTTCTTTTTTATTATACACAGTAAGATTGCGTGATATCCCACAATCATGGCACTTTAAATAGATTCGATTCGAACACCTTCCATAATCAATTTTAGTAGACAGGATTTATTATGATTTATAAAAATGCAAAATTATCAATTTTTCAAGGTTAAATGGCATTTATTCTATTCAAGCTTACTTACATTAATTTTAATCTGATTGAATTATTTCTGTAATTTTTTTTTTCTCCGAGTTTATTTGCAATCTGTCCAGAGGACAATAAACAAATGTTCTGACAAATAAATACATGCTGATCATACATACCTACTCATACGTGATGATGATGTATACAAACATGTAGGGGGTTGCCCAGTGGCTTCCAGCTCTTCATTAATCTTTACAAGGATATTTGGCTAATGTAATGTAACGATAATAATAATAAACATACAATGCAATGTTGAATATTTAGTTAAATCTAGTCTCTAGGTCTGTAGGTTTGTAACGTTTTAGCCTACGAGTTTCTGTTCTTTCACCGATCAAGTTGTTGTAATTTATAGAACTCGCTAAGAAAGATAAACATTCATGGATTAAGGAATAGTTGATATTTTAAGATTATTTTAAATAACTTATAACTTGTACCATATTTTTGTGTAGGTGAGCAACATTGATGAAGTTCTTACCTGCCACTCCGACTTCTTGGACTCCTGCTTAAAAGACTGCATGCTAACTATTCCTGATCTTCTTACGACCATCACCCACATTCTGGCAATATGTGTCAAGTTTTGTAAATTCATGCAGGTCAGTACCGAATTACATTCAGTGGTTCTCTCTTTAGGTTTTATGACAATAAGTTGCTGGCTTAACTTTTCGATAACACTCAACAATTTGATTTTTGTACATAGCTTCTTGTCACTTTAAAATACCATATTTTGTAAAACAAATTGTGATATTATGGCAGCGCTCTCAGCAGTACTTTGTGGAAGCCGAATTAGGTTGCCTACCGAGTTCGTTCGTCGACTCTTTCTGTCAGGTATACAAAAACTCCCCATACTCCCATCCGTTACCTGCATATAAAGTTGAAATAATACGAGCATGAATATTATTTTAGCCTAATTTTTAAAATGCATCTCAGTGGCTTGCTTGAAGTACTACTACATTGTTTTTGCTGTTAGTTGATTTTAGGTCCATTTTTAGTTAATTTTGAGTAATATATACCAGGGGTGGCCAACTTTTGTGTACATAAGATCTACTTTTTATCTTAAAAATGTGTCGCGATCGACTTGTTGTCATAGGCGTAGTCTAAGTGGAGGAAGGTGTGAAATACATACTATGTTTAGGTATATACATATATTTAACGGGCCAAAAAACTCATATCCAGAGGAATTAAAACAACATGAGTAATTATTAACAATATTTATTAATTATAATTAGCTACAGGTAAATACAGATTTAGAATTTATTTTATTACCCGAACATTAATGGGAAGATTGCTTGCATGCCTCTAACCAAAGAATTATCGGGACGCCGAAACGTCGAAAAATGAAGTAAAAATCGGCATAAAAATTTAGCCGGAGTCCCGCGCGCCCTATTCGGGGATCCTAGAACCGGCCGTCGATGCGCCGTACTTATACGAACAGATTGAGCTCGCGACCGACCCGCTGCGATGACGTGGACACGTGCTGGACGTCAATTCGTATTTCGACTTTGGACGCCCCTGGCGGCCGAACGGTACGAGCTACGGAAAAGTGGCGTAAGGGAAAGTTGTTGTCCTCGACGAGGCTAACAACATATCCGGACCCCTAATCGCAAAATTTTCCGGGTGCCTTCTTTTTCCATAAACTTGTTATTTTCAATCATCTGTCATTTTTTTTCTGGATGAATATTTTTTATGAAACTCGAGGATCAGACGCAGAATTAAAATATCTTTCAAATGAGGAATTACTCGACCCCTATTACCATTAAAAAAATAGTTCATGATAGCGCCTAGCCGTCATGAAAGTTATAAAATTTAGATATGGGCTATAAAGTAGTATTTAGCCTCCCATTAAAGCACACAAAAATTTTGTGGAGAAATATCAAGTCGTTCAAATAGTTCAATAATGATACGACTTAGTGGAACTCACCTATCTAGAGTTGAAAAAAAAATTTACAACAGAAAACACAAATAACGTAAAAACTTGAAAATCTTGATTTAATTTGTTTCACTCATAACCCGACGGCTCTTGCCAGGTTGGCTTCGCGATCGACCAAAATTGACTTCGCGATCGACCGGTCGATCGCGATCGACTTGTTGGCCACCCCTGATATATACTATATATGAACATGTAAGTAAATTTGTTTCGATATTTTTATAAAATTTACAAATAAACGCATTTTTTTAAGTTACACATTGATGCAAAATGGAGATGTTCACTAGTATGAATTTTGTTCGTTTTAAGAATAGGTATGGAATCTATATGTATCTTTTAATTGTTGCATGTAAAAGATATTTAAGTATTTAGAAAGAGCTTGATGGTACCTTTTAAGCAAATTGGAATTACGTCGCCAATGTTAAGAGTGAAGTATACAATGAAAACAATAACTTCATAATAGATAAATAAGTCGCCAACATAAAAAAACAGCTACATCACAATTATATGTTACTTTAGTCTTAAACAGTTCTTAATGAAGGACTGGGTAATTCAGCATCATAATATTGGATATAAATTTACGTACAAAAACTTTAAACTCGGTAAAAGGTACAGAAATGGAAGATAATGAGGTAGAACTATGAGATCCAAGATCACAACAGCTTTGTTCAGGTATATTACATATAAGTTTCTACAATTACTAATATAATTCTTTTATTAGCAGTGTACATTAATTTCGGCATTACTAAATCTGAGATCATTGTATTAATTTTGAAAAAATCAGTTTTATTATTTTGTTTCAAACATTCTTTCTTTGTTTAAGTATGTCATTTTATGCAGTCAAGCCCGTCATAGAGGATAAGTCTGCTAAGACTCTCGCTTATTTAAAATATTAAAAAAATTACTTTTTGAATGTGTTTCTCTGTAGCTATCAATTTTTTAAAAATCGTTTACATTAGGAGTTTCTAAAATATTTAAATAAATGTTGTATTTTTGGTTTATAAGTTCAAAGTGTATTTAGGTAGTAACGTAAAATCTAAAATAAAACAGCAACATCGAGCTGAAATCACATACCAGCAAGACAGAGTTATGCTGTGCCAAATACTTTTACATACGTCATTTCGCTTTTAAAATAAGTTTCTGGCAACTATTATCGATTGCAGTTAATTTGTTTAATTTAAATCAATTTTTTTAGTAATTAAAGCCCAGTAGAGTGTATCATTATTATATGTACATTGCTCAACAAAGAGGCTAAATAGACTGATGTGTTGAAACATACACAATATAAAAATAGTTTTTAAAGTTAAATTTAATTTTTTGTTCCTGTTAGTTTATATAAATGATGTATAAAAATTTTGCCGTACATAATTTAAATTTTTGTAAACCTGTTTTTTGCCTAAAAATGGTATTTACGCATATTTTACAATTTAGAAAAACAAAATTGATTTCATTTCCGGTTATTTTTGAAAACGCTAGATGGCGTTTGATGTATAAGTTATGTAGAGAATATGCTGCTAAACTTTAGTTGTGGAAATAATTCTCAAGAGAAAATAATAAAAGAGCTATAAGCTACTGCCTTTTTCTTGGAACATATGGTATTGAATGCCTTAACACATACTCCGGTGCTTCTCCAAGCTCTGTCTCTTCTATTGATTGTAGTGAGGCAAAGTTAAGACTTATTAGTAAATAAAATCTGATTCGGTTTTGTATTTGTGTCACTTTACATTGACACATTAAAACCCCTTAAATGATAGAATTTTAATAAAAACTAAATTGTTAAGATTGTTGCCAAAACGGCAAACTTCCCAAACTGTTTCGCATAGATTTTAAAACTGTAACAATACGAGGGGGTATTGATATCTAGTTAGCCTGGAAAATTTCTAGTATAGAAAAGTGAATACAGTTGCTATGGTTACAATTGTGATGTTTTATAAATAAGTAGTCAAAGTTTGACATCCATAAGCTGAACGGTGATCAAACTGTGAATTTTTGAAAACAGCATATCTTAAAAAGGATAGAATTTGAAAAAATCGAGTTTCCATCAGTTATTAAGCATTTATTTTTGAAAGGGTTATCGGGCAAAGAAATTTTTGCTGATATGATAGAAACCTTAAGTGATCAGTGTCCTTCATACGCCACTATTAAAAACTGGGTTGCGGAAAATAAAAAAGGAAGATCAGATGTGAAAGATGAGCACCGCCCTGGAAGACTAATTTCTGTGATCACTCCGGAAAACATTGATTCTGTCCATGATGTGATTTTAGAAAATTGACGTATTGGGATTAAGAATATTGCAGAAGCATTGCACATTTCCTATGAACGTGTGCTTCACATCATTCATCATGACTTGGATATGAGGAAGCTTTCGGCCAAATGGATTCCAAGATGTTTGAACGTTGATCAGAAGCGCGTTCGATTGACAACGTCAAAGGAAATCTGCCGCCGTTTTGCAGAAGATTCCTCAATGGATCGGCTTGTTACTATGGACAAAACGTGGATCCATCACTATGACCCATAGACTAAAAAGCAATCCAAACAGTGGAAGCATGTTGGTTCCCTACGACCCAAAAAATTCCCGTGTTCAAAAATCGGCTGGCAAGGTTCTTGCTTCAGTTTTCTGGGACAAAGATGGGATAATTCAGATAGATTATTTGGAACGGGGTAGAACTATCATGGGAGCATATTATACTGAGTTGCTAACTAAATTACGTAAGAAAATTGTGGAAAAACGCCGCGGAAAACTTGCCAGAGGTGTGCTCTTTTTGCAAGACAACGCTCCTGCTCACAAGTGGTTAATTGCACTGCAAAAAATTGATGAAATTGGTTTTGAATTGGTTGACCACCCGCCCTATTCTCCGTATTTAGCACCGTCGGACTATTATTTGTTCCCAAAACTAAAAAAACATTTGAAAAGTAAAAGATTTTCAACAAATGGCGAAGCAATATGTGCCGTTGAGGATTGGTTTGCAGCCCAAGACAAAGATTTTTTTAAATGGCTTAGAATTACTTTATGAACGTTCTGCTAAATCTATAAGTCCTAAAGGACATTATGTTGAATAAATAAAATTTTGTTTTGAAATATTGTGGCGTTTTATATGGTAGGCTAAGTACTTATCAATACCCCCTCGTATGTAGGGTCTTCTATTTGAAATAAGTAACTATGGGTCATTTACGGTGATACTAAAAATGTAAAAAATATCTTTAATGTTGAATGATGGGCTTTTATATGCATAACAAATGCCTAGAGTTTCACTTTATATTTGTGTAATTAACGAAAATACAAATAAAGGCTGATATAATGATAATGAAGATGCTGAAGTTCCCTACAAAACTGTCAAAAGTGGAATTGTCATATTCTTGAGTTAAGGGCAACCTTCATAACTACATAATTGTGAATCATTGCAGCTGACATAACTGTACTTGATAGCTGCTAAGTTATTCTGAAGCTAAATAATAAACACCAAATCTCTACTGCGATCGCCCAGTTTATATTCAAAATAATCACATTGTATAAGTTTCTATCTTATAACTTACTAAGCTTTCAAGTTTTGAATTTGAAATTACATCAATATTACTTATCTCTGTAAACCTAGTGTTACTCGCCCTTTATTTTCCTCAACTTTTTATATTATAGAACTCAACACCTTAACAGAGCCTTAGTACTACTATACTAAAACAATATTCACTAATATATGTTCAAATTCTCTCTCTTATAGTGCTTTATCTCTTACGAGACGTAGCGATCTTCTCTCCTATGCCTGTGTTACGCGTTTTTAGAGTGTCACAGACATAGATGACCTACAGTTTAACGTGGGCTCCGAACCACGATGGCTCATAATTCAGTATGTATGGAGGAGAATATATTTTAAAATATGAGAAGTTGCAGTCGAAAGAATTCACTCATTGTTGTGTATGAGTTAGAAGAACTATCTGGATAAATGCATAAAATATTTAGCTTTTTTACTTATCCTTTATTTTGCATCGAAATGTGTTATCTGCTATGAATGATTTTTAATTTAATTTACCTTAATATTAAAATAGTGTAAATACTTCCAATTAAAACAGGAGGCTAAACTAATCAGAGTATCTGTATTGTAATACAAATTAATAATGTACAGGGTGAATCAACATTCCATACAGGAAAGATCTCGGAACCACCGGAGCAAATGGAAAGCTTTAAGGAGAGCATAACTAACCTTGATAGAGAATTTTCAGAAGCTCTTAAGGAATTGCTGGATCAAATCAATGGGCTTAATAAAGAAACCAGTGACCACGAAAGGCTTTACAATTTATTATACAGGTAAATGTTCTTTTTATTTATACCCACTCTAACCCTATACTTCTTAGACTGTTAAACCCTTGCACCCCTCTAAATCCTGCGAGCAGGTATGGTTTCCCTTTACGGAATATTTTGAGAATGTTCCAATAACTATTACCTGTGCTGATTTCTTATGTGGCCTTGTAAGTTCAGAAACAATGTATTGCACTTAGAGTTAATGTGGGGTGTAATTATTATTTTCAGATTGGATTTCAATTCCTTCTATACGGGGCAGTTTGAAAAACTTGGTTTGAAGAAAATGGAAATAAGTGCTTCTGGTTAATAAGTTCATCACTTGAGGAAAATAATCCACAAAATGATAACGGTATAAATGTGTTTTTTACTTTGCTAGTTTCTTATCTGTATCTGCTGTATTACTCAAATGTTAGCTTATAGTTGTGTTTACTTTATTATTTAATCGTTGTGTACAAGTGAAGTAATTTGAAAATAAATTTGCAGTATTAGTCAGTTCGTGAACTTTATTTTAAAATATCAGCACTTAAATTGATTAAGTTAACTTAAGCTAAAATTCACAAACATGTTCAATAGAGTTTCCTTATTGACACATCCAATTGTCTCCATATTGCTTATGGTCCTTGTGTATTACTAACTGCAAAAATTGTATATAATTCAGCAGCATTCTAATTACACCAAGTACAATCAGCAAAAAGGTTATAGGAAAACATGGCCAGAGAAAAATTAACATAATTTTGTGGGAATTACTTTTTATGTGATTGTTCATATACGCTTTTTTGAGCCTCTCTAAGTTGTTTCAATGGCTGATGGATATGCTCCTGTTGATATTGTTTTTACAACTTTGACAAACAACTATTTAAAACTGCTTCCAGTAATCCTTAAAAGTGATGCATTAAAGTATGTACAGGGTGTCCCTAAATTGCCTTAAAAGCTTCAGGTAAACTTTTTCTACTACCGATATAGACCTCAAAATTACAAACAGGAAACTTCGCAACACTGTTGAAGCTACTTAGAAAAAACTAAAATCAGTAGGCCAACAGTTTAAATGTTTAAAGTAAAAATTAGGATACCGTTGTATATTGTACATAGATTAGGTACAAGAGACACGTCCAAGATGTAGGGGTTACAGTTATTTGAATAAAGCGTTCGTATTCAGGACGCCGAAGCGTACAATACAATTCTTTTATTGTTACCCTTCCGGAACCTTAGAATACAACATGGCGCAGTCTTAAAACTTAAAAGAACACGTGCAAAAGAGATACTGAAAATGGAAGGAAAACAGATAAGTCCGATGAGCATGAGTGGCAATGTCAGTCAAAGTTGGAAGGCATGGAAACAAAAATTCAAAAACTACATGGTAGCTATGGGTATGAACAAAAAAGGGGAAGAGATGAAGTGTGCACAGTTAGGGCTAGCGCGCACGGATGACTTTTGTCACCGTGACAGTTTCGTCACTCTCATCAAGTCTATGGTGTAGTATGAATGTGCGCGCATGTTACGACGTGACAACTGAGTGACTTTTTTGTCCGCGGACCCGCGACCATGCCCGTGACAAAACTGTCACCGGGTCGCTAGATTTCAACGGCCGTGCGCGCAACGGTGAAAAAAATTTCACACCCCTATACGCTCCCCGTCAGTTGCGCTTTGACAATCAAGGCGACAACGTCTGCGTGATGGAGTCGGTGGCGTTTACATCTCAGCAAAATGTATCTGTACATGAAGACGACATAGATAACGATTTACTTATGGAAGAAGTTGAAAAAAGACCAGCACTCTACGATATGAATTTAAAAGAGTATTCTGATATACATATCAAAAGTAAAGGATGTACAATAGTTCATCAAAACTTTTAACACTCATTCGAAAATATCCAAAAAATTTCCTTGGATATGCTCGCAGTTTTTCAAACATGGTGTAAAATTTGCCACTTATCAACCTGTCACTCCAAAAGGGATGAATCCAGTGTTCTTTTTCCTGATAATTTCTTATGTGCCTAACGACCAGTTCGCAGACCACAACCGTCTCTTCGAAATCCATGTTGATGAATGACGCTAATTTTCATTAAAAATTAAATGACTTCTCACTCTTCGTGAGCGCACTCATCTTTGGTGACGTGACTCAACGGTGACAGAAACTTTATTGTCACGGTGACAAAAGTCACCCGTGCGCGCTAGCTCTTAGTCTTACAAATGGGTGAGGATAGTTTCAAAATATGTAATACGTTTAGCTTCAATGACGGAGAAAAGGATAAAATTGACCTGCTTACACTAAAGTTTGAGAACTATTTCATTCAAAGAAAAACCTAACGTTTGAGCGCTCTAAGTTTATAAATTGCAAACAAAAACCAGGAGAGACGATGGAGCAGTTTGTAACAGAAATAAAAAGCAGAGCATTAAATTCAGAATTGGGCGCTTTGTCCTGTGGGTTCCGCAAAACTATTTTAATATCTGGCATGCAAAATGACTACATCAGAGAGCAGTTGTTACAGGATGTCACCTTAACTTTTCAAAAAGCTGTAGATTACAGCCTCATGGTAGAAAATACAAAAGAGAGAAGCACAGTGATGTCAGGAGGAGCAGCATAACAGGACTCCGAACGGGGCACTGTCACCTCAATAAACATCTGCACAGAATCGGCATCGTAAATGACCCGAGCTGCAGACTTTGCGGGGAAGATGAAGAATCTTCCCAGCACATATTATGCCAGTGCGTCAGACTTATGACCCTGCGACACAAACACTTCGGTGCAGCGTTCCTGGAACCGGAGGACATAAGGCTCATCCCTATAGGCCTCGTGCTAGCCTTTGTGACTGGCACCAGCCTATTCCAAGATGAGAATTAAACGGCGGTATGCACAATGGGCCTAAGGCCTGAGTGCCGCGGGGCCAACCCGCACCGCAGGAAGAAGAAGAAGAAGGAGGATGCAAGGAACCGGGATATGAGACGAGCGGATAACAACAGAAACAGACAGTTCACCTGTAATAAGTGTGGTTAAGTCTACGAAAAAGAAAGTGTTCGGCTTATGGTCAAACGTGTAGGAGCTGCGGTAAGCAAAATCATTGTCAAAAAAAGTGTAGAGCAAAAAATAGGGTAGTGAATTCTCTTAGTGACGAGTCAAAGCACAGTGGCCAAAATGAAGGTGGTTCATATTTGTTTGTAGACACTAGAAACAATAAAAATAATGTCAGTAGTTGGACAGTAGACCTTAAAGCATAGGTTCTCAAACTTATTTCGCTCACCGCCCACTTTGAGAATAAAAAATTTTCTAGAGCCCCCCAAAATTTTTTAACTTACAATCTATTGCGCATCTTAAAAACAGCTATTGCAAATATTATTTTTAAACGTGCCATATGATGCGGATAGGATAGATAGGATATGGCCCATATCCTATTTCTGAGTTCAAAGAAGAATTTTTCAATGAGAGCAAATTAAACGCATACTTAATCATATTTAGAAGTATTTTTATTAACATTAATTAAAAGAAAGCTTTGAATTTAAAACTTATCTAATGGGAAGGATGGATGTGTGTGCACCAGGCACTTTAACGAGTTTGTTAATATCAGGCTCGAATTTACTTAAAAACAACCGTAAGTCGCCGCGTTTAGTAACATGCAGCCGATTTCTCTTTTTAGTTAGCAACGTTGCTACAGCACTATATCCACGTTCAGACAAATACGACGATGGGAATGCTATCAAAAATCGTTGAACAATCGACCATAATCCAGGCTACAGTTGCGGGATTGGCTTCTGCAGCCAAAATTCTTGGTAGCCATTCTTGAATTTAATTTTTAATTCCTCGTTTGCTGTCAGTTCTATAAGTTGTTCTTCCAACTGGGATGATCCTGCTGTGTTGACATTTCAAAAAGGATCCAACACCCAGTCTGGTATGTCCATGTTTAAAATGTCCTGGAATCGTTCCTTGAAATCACTGTGGAGGTTCTCCAACTGTTGATAGTAAACAAGCAAGTCGTCGTTGCTGAATGATACTGCTGATAAATTAGGGAAGTTATTAAACTCACGTCTGCCGATATTTCTCTTGTAGGTATAATAGTAGTTTGGATACGAAAGCAGCAACGACATTTTTTGTTTTAATAAAGTTTAAGTCGTCTCCTTAAGTTGGAGATTGACATCATTAAACAATTTATACAGATCTGTCATGTACGCAATATCATTCTTTGATGTGATGAGGTTGTCGCGCAATTCTGTGGCTTTGTTTTCCAGGAACTCTATCACAGAGTCAGATTGTAAAATCGAGTCGGGCAAGTACCTTTTGATAGCCAGCGCACTTCTGTGTGAAGCAGCAAGCGGTTAAAATCTTCATCATTGGCAACGCAAAGCTGACTAAATAATCTGTCATTTAGTCAGTTGCTTCTGATTTTATTAACTGCTCTGATAACATATTGCAGTGAGGTATGCAGGCGTTCACTCAGATTTCTCGCAACCAAATGCTGGCGATGAATGACGCAATGTACAGCAAGCACGTCTGGAACTGTATTTTCTAAGTATGCTATGAAGCCTTTGTGACACCCTATCATAGCCGGAGCGCCATCAGTAGCAGCTGACATAATATTCTTCAAAGAAATTTCCTTTTCGTCACAAAACTTTTCCAGTGTATTAAATATGGTTTCTCCTTTTGTATCTGTCTCTAAATGTCTATCAAATACTAGTTCTTGACATATTTTCTCATTTTTGATAAACCTCAGGTATGACAACAACAATGCTTCATTAGTTGGTAAAGTGGACTCATCCAACTGAATTGAGAATCGGTAAGTCTGCAGATGATTGCACAATGATTCTTCAATGTTTTCAGCCATCTCATCAATTCGTCTTTGCACAGAACTATTGTTCAAAGGAATTTTTCCGATAATATTTGCCGCTGGTTTATGAAGCACAGTTGTTATTACTTCTTTTACTGCCGGTAAAATTAAATCTTCCCCAATAGTGTGTGGTTTGCCGGTCTTGCTTAGAAACTAATGAAAAAAGTTTTGATATAGTTGGCTGAGCTACGTACTTCTTTTCCAGGTCTTGAAAATAGGCCACATCTTTGTCTCTCTTATCCGAGTGCATTTTATTAAAATGATCTTTTAGCCTAGAAAGCTTCATCGCTTCATTTGAAAATGTTTTTTGACAAATACGGACAGGACCGACAGGAATAAGATAAACATGCAATTACTCATGTGTGTGACCGAAGTTGTACTGAGCAAGTTAGAACAGGCGTCAATTCATGCAGCATTGCCCTCGCCCCCCTCGAGCGCCTTAACGCTCCC
This sequence comes from Limonius californicus, assembly GCA_014611495.1. Classification (NCBI taxonomy): domain Eukaryota; kingdom Metazoa; phylum Arthropoda; class Insecta; order Coleoptera; family Elateridae; genus Limonius; species Limonius californicus. Next base: position 15,029 of record JABXWE010063658.1, read on the forward strand.
CAATTTTCTCTGAGCCTTCTACCGCCCCCCTGAAAGCCACCAGCGCCCACAAGGGGGCGTTATCGCCCACTTTGAGAAAGACTGCCTTAAAGTTAATAGTGATAAGTATTTAAATTTTAAGTTAGATACAGGAGCAATGGCCAATATAATAAGTGTTAAAGCACTAGATAAGATTAAATTTGATAAGAATTTCATAGTAGACACGAAAGAAACATTAAATTCGTACACTAATGATAAGATACCTGTAGTAGGCAAATGTTTTCTAAACTATACACATAATAACAGAACTGAAAGATTAGACTTTTATGTAGTAAGCACAGATTCGCAGTTGTTAGGATTAGATGCTTGCCTGAAGCTGAAGTTAGTTAAGCAAGTTGATGTTTTAGACTTAGAGACTGGTAGCAAGTATGATGCACTAATAAAAAGTTATAAAGACTTGTTTACAGACATAGGTTATGCTGCAGAAAACTATATAATTGAGTTAAAGGAAAATGTACAGCCAAAGGTACATACATCCACCAAGGAAAATAACCCTAACCCTCCAAGACAGTCTGAAGCAGGCCTTGGACAGTCTAGAAAAAAGCGGCATAATTAAAAAGGTTAGTCGTAGTACAGACTGGGTGAATCCAATTGTGTTAACAAGAAAGCCAGATAAAAATCTGAGAATATGCTTGGATCTGTGTGATCTTAATAATGCAATAAAACGTCAACATTATGAGTTACCGACAATCGAAGAAATATCAGCAAAATTGTCAGGTGCTACAATATTTAGTACTTTAGATGCAAGGTCAGGGTTTTACCAGATAGGGTTGTCAGAAGAAAGTTTAGATGTATGTACTTTTGCGACTCCTTTCGGTTCATACAGGATTTTGAGGTTGTCTTATGGAATTTCTGCAGTACCTGAAGTGTTTCACAAGAAATTCAGTGAAATTTTTAATATTGAAGGAGTAACCATTTATGTCCATAATTTACTTATTTTTGCAAAAACAAAACAAGAGCATGATAGTATTTTAGAAAAAGTATTAAAGGTAGCACACACAAATAAGATTAAGTTTAACTTAGAAAAATACAAATTTGGTCTTAAACAAGTTAAATACATGGGAGATGTGTTTTTACAAAGTGGTGTAACACCAGATAGCGAGAAAGGAAAGCAATAAAAAACATGCCAAGCCCAAACAGTAAAACGGAGATACAAAGATTTTTAGGCTTAGTGACTTACCTAGGGAAATTTATAAAACATTTGTCAGGTATAAGCGCTCCACTTAGAGAGTTAATAAAAAAAGATAATACATTTGAATGGAATGAGAGTTATGAAAAATATTTAACAAAATTAAAGATGTAGTTAGCGAGGACACAGTTCTAAATTTTTACGATGTAAATCAACCAACAATTGTGTCAGTTGATGCGACTAAGGATGGACTGGGAGCAGTGTTGATTCAAAATGGTAGGCCTTGTGCATATGCGTCAAGAGCATTAACAGATACTCAGAAACTCATGCACAGATAGAAAAGGAACAATTAGCAGTTTTGTACGGAGCAGAACGATTTTACCAGTTTGTGTATGGTACAAAGTTTATAATAGAAACTGATCATAAACCGTTACTTAGTATTGCAAAAAAACCTTTAAATGAATGCCCAGCAAGGTTATAAAGACTGTTAGTTCGATTACAGAAATTTGATTTTCAACTAAAGTATGTACCAGGGAAAAAACTGATGCTAGGAGATTGTATGTCACGTGTATAAGAACCAGAAAGTAATGATAGTTTGGATTTAGAGATGGAAGAGCAAGTTTGTTTAGTGCAATTAAATATCAATGCAAGTGAAAATAAAATAAACAAAATGGTTGAAGAAACGAATTCCGACCCAGAGTTAATAGAGTTGAGAAAATTTATAGAACAAGGCTGGCCTAATGTAATAAAAAAGGTGCCAGAGTGTATTAAACCATATTTTAGACATCGGGAACAGTTAGTTATAGGTAATAACTTAATTTTTAAGGGTAATAAAATACTTACTCCAAGACTGTTACGAAAAGAGATCATCATCATCATCATTATCTGACATGGAGCCGACTCGAGGTTCAATCCTGGATACGCCAGGCCCACCCCATGCCAGTAAGGTGGGTAGGAATTTACGGGATAGGGTGGGATCGGGTGGGGCATTGCACAACATTAGCATGTTTGCAATGCATACTGCAAGATACCGCTGCTGCAACACCGGGTAGTTAGTAAACTACGCATCAATGGGTGTTGAGTACGTAGGCGAGACCGTTATGCTCTTAAGCAGTTGAACCTACTAACTTTGATAGCAAAATTTCACAATGTTCTGATTTCACATTTATCGCGTCTTCTAAGGTTACATAGTGCACCTATTTTAGTTTCCTAGGAAGTAATAGCTTCTTAAGAGGTACTCCCTGACTGAGTTAAACTGCCCTTTATGCTATGAGAC
>JABXWE010063660.1:0-15017 GCA_014611495.1 Limonius californicus
TTACTTTACAGAAGTGTTTTCATTTGTTGATACCGTTGATACATATTGAGATTTTGTTGCAATGGTTGCTAAGCCTCTACCGGATCTCGGTGGCTTGCGATAGTGCCGTATCATCCACAAACGTTGCTATTTCAGTAGCCATATATAACATATTGAGATTTTGTTGCAATGGTTGCTAAGCCTCTACCGGATCCCGGTGGCTTGCGATAGTGCCGTATCATCCATCAACGTTGCTATTTCAGTAGCCATATATAACATATTGAGATTTTGTTGCAGTGGTTGCTAAGCCTCTACCGGATCTCGGTGGCTTGCGATAGTGCCGTATCATCCACAAACGTTGCTATTTCAGTAGCCATATATAATATATTGAGACTTTGTTGCAATGGTTGCTAAGCCTCTACCGGATCTCGCTGGCTTGCGATAGTGCCGTTTCATCCACAAACGTTTCTATTTCAGTAACCAGACTCATTGGCAAGTCCGCTGTTTACAACAGGTTGAGGGTGGGACCCAAGACACTACCCTATACTTCAATCTCTTTACATCAAGGAAAGCTGTAGAGCAGTAACTGTTATTTTCATATTCAGAATGTATAATGTTCACAAGTCAGTGCACTTGTCGTATTATGGAGTGTTGGATCGTAAACCCAAATTGATGGTCCGATATGAGTTTGTCTTTGGTAATCGTTTCCATCAACCGTTTTGCTAACATATTTTCCAATAGTTTTGAAAGCGCTGGGGGTAAGCTAATCGGGCGGTGTGAGGCAACACCATGTTAGGGTTTACCATGTTTGCGTATTAATATAATTTGGGAGACTTCCCACTGGGCAGGAATGTAAGAAAGTCTGAACACAGCATTAAATATGTATGTTATCATATTTATCCCTTGTCTTGGTAGTTCTTGTATTATTCGGCCCGTAATCAGGTCATACCCTGGAGATATTTTTGGGTTTAGTTTAGTAGTTGTTGAACCATAGTTTACCAGTAATCACCGCAGAAACAAATGCTCATCCATACAGGGTAGCGCACCAAAAACGAAACTGGTGTCACAAAAGTGACACTAAACCTCAATTCTTCAAAAAATGCCAGAACACGTCAACTTAACTTGCCAGAGGGACATTTGATAATGTTATTTCCCTTCACCTATCTTCAACTCCAAATTAGGTTGACTTTCGCCTTAAAAATGTTAAATGGCAAGTGGTATCAAAAGACATAGCACCTGAAAGCTGGTTGAGTTTGCTTTAAAGTGGTGTTTTTATTTTTGGATCCCGAGCATTAGTTCCCAGGGAAATGCAGCCCAAAGTTTTAGGGTAGTCAATGTTCGAAATGACACCACCAGCGCCCATGCAGTAGTAAAGGTTCGGTTTAAACATTCTGAAGCATTTTTGGGGCGATTAGATAGGATTATACCTTGTCGTAAATCTTGTAAAGAATAGGGTTGGCCTGTGTAAATTGTACACTGTAAATAACACCACAAAATCGATATCTAGCGGAGATAAATCTGGGAACCTTTTAGGACATTCAATAGCACCTCTTCTTCCAATTAATTCACCCGGAAACACATCAAAATACTGTAGCATAACCAGCGCATAATTCGGAGGAGCTCCGTGTTGTTGGAATATCTAATAATCTTTCAGATAATGATCATCATTCTCTACAATATCAGCTACTATTGAGTCAGTGGTGCAAAATTACAAGTACATCTGTCCAATCAAATTGCCAGGTAAGGAAGAAATGCCAATGAGCAGATTACCAAAAATTCCAACTAAACATTTAATATTGCGAGATGTTCGGGATCTGTTTCGTAAAATATCGTTGGATTAGAATCTTACCAATAGTGAAAATTATGACAATCTACTGTACCCTTTACGGAAAAAGTGCGTAAAAAAATAATTTGGGTTATTTATCCCTCGTTCACATATAATCTGAAAAAATTGCAAATGACGGTTAAAGTCGTCTTCATTGAGTGTTTGTAGGGAATGAATCATCTAAGAATAAAGTTTGTAGTGTTTCAAAATTCGTTGAATACTGCTTCGATTGATACCCGATACAATAACCATTTCCCTTGTACTCAACGTAGGATCCACAACAACGTTGCCCAGGACTTCGACTTCCAATGCTTCATTTCTTGCCTGATTTTCAACATTTCGCTTTTTATTTGCGACACACTTGGTCTCGCAAAATGTTCTCGCTAACTCTAAGACACACTTGCGATTCACATGCTTATCTGCATGTTGCTGGTTGAACAATTCGGCGATTCTACTGGTACATTGTTTGTTTCAGAAGGAAAACGTAATTATTTCAACTCTTTCTGAAATCAAATAAACCAATTTAAATGTTCCCAGAAAACAACGACAACTACGAAATACGGCGTGACGTTGACGTAAAAAAGTTCAAATGTTTACTCTACCGTATGACCAAACAATGGCGCCTAATCATTCCAGAACTACCCTGAAATTTTACACTGCATTTCCGCTGGAACTAATGCTCGGAATCGAAAAATAAAAACACTGCTATGAAGCAAATTCATAGAGCTTTTAAATGGTATAGCTTTTGATACCCCTTGCCATTTAAAATGTTTAGGGTAAAAGTTCCTGCAATTTTGGGGTTGAAGATAGGTGAACAGAAATAGTCGTCTTACGTTTCCCCTGGGAATATTAGTTTGACGTGTTCAGGCGTTTTTCGAAGAATTGAGGTATACCCCTGCCTAAGGGTAAAAACTAAGATAAAGCTCACAGAACCATACGAAGCCTCGGAAATGGATTGTTCCCAACGGTAACGACTCGACAAGAAGAAAGGAAGAAACGAATGAAAAAGAAAAACATCATAGGAATGAGTACCTGGAACATAAGATCCTGGAATGTACAAGATCAAGAAGTTATCACAGACATAAGTAATGCTTGTCGTGGGTAGGAGCGGAGAAATCGTAATGGTTTGGTTTTACGAAAAATAAACTGTATATGTAATACTTAACATTTATTATTTGATACAAAATTGGCCAGACCTACAGCCGTCGTTGACGAAAAAAAATGAATTGTGTAAATCTGAATTGAACTCTGTTATTTAAAGCAATTTTTGAAGGTTGGAAAAGTTGAAATATGAGAGAAAGTTCTATTACCGAAAGTTGTTTGTCTTAGAACTAATGTGTTGGTTAATGTACTGTTATCTTAAAGATCTATGTTAGGAAAATAACAACTTAAGTCTAAATACATGAAATACTTAATCTACATATAACAAGTGTAAAAATAACTAATCTATACGGATATAACACATAAAAGAAAGATATATAGATATATGTTGCGTAACAGAAACAAAAAGGAAAGGAAAGGGTACCAAAGTAGTAGATGATTACATCCTTGCAAGCGCAGGTGTCGGCATACTCCTACATAAAAAATTCAAACAGTTTTTGGACAGAGTCTAGTACACAAGCACAAGGATACTAAGGATAAAATTGGAGATACAAGACAAGCCTATACACATTCCCAGTGTATATGCCCCGGACATAACGAGGTCCAGGCAAGAAAGAAGAGAATTCTATGAAGAAATGCTAAACCAGATAGACCGAATTCCCCAATACCAGCGAATAATTATAATGGGAGATCTAAATGCTCGCATAGGAAATGATAGCATACCACAAGCAAAGCAAAGCAATGAAGAAATTTACAACGATAACGGGGAACTGTTGGTAGATTTTTGGCACAGAATGGTCTCAGGATCAATAACATATTATTCAACCATAAAATGCACCAAAAGTATACCTTCGAAAACATCCAAGGAAAGAGATCAGTAATTGATTACGTCATAACAAACAGACAATTCACCCCAACACAAATTCTGGATGTAAGAACTCTTAACACATCAGAAATAGGAAGTAACCATAAGATGGTGTTATGCAAAATAAGACCTATATTCCAAATTAAAATAACACAAACAACAATGAACATCGAAAAATTGAATGTGGAATTATTAAATAATGAAGCTACCAAAGGCTTGTACTGCTAGAGGCAAGAGTAGAAAACTAATGGAAATCCCATGACACATATTAACGATGCTAATACGGCCTGGAATAAAATAAAAGGAAACATATTAAAAGCGGCAGGAGAAGCAATAGGGAAGAGAAAAATAAAAATACCACCAAACAGAAGAAATAGAGCTCCATGGTTCCATGACGAAGTAAAAGATATCACTAAAAGGAAGAACGATACGTATAAACTTTATAAGCACACCAGAAGTGAGGAAGATAGCGGAAATTACGTACAAGAACGAAATGAGGCAAATAGAAAAATTAGGCAAATAAAAGAAAGTTACTGGGAGAACTTTACGAAAGGGATGGAATGAGACATATACGGAGCCCAAAAACGTGTATGGAAAACGCTGAGGAGCAGAAAATTAGACATTAACGACACAGTACAGATCAACCGGATAAGAAAAGAACAATGGGAAGAATAGTCTTAAAAACCGTATAAAGAGGAGGATAATGTACAAATCATAAAGGCCATCGAAGACCTAGAGGAAGAGCGGGACGCTGTCCAAATAACAGACGAAGACGTAAGAAATTCGCTGAAACAATTAAAAAATAAAAAGGCAGCCGGAATAGACAATATATTGAACGAATTTCTAAAATACGGTGGAGAAGCACTGGTAAAACAGATAAGACAGTTATTCAACACTATTCTCAAAAGCAAAAATCCCATCCGAATGGAAAGTCAGCATCACAGTACTAATCTTTAAAAAAGGCGAATAGAAAGACCCCAATAATTATAGAGGAATCACTCTCCTTAGTACGTCACAAACACTTTACCAGAGTAATACTAGAAAAACTGCAAACCTGTTAATATATCTGAAGAGCAGCAAGGCTTTCGACGAAACCGGTCAACGGTAGATGCGATGTTCGTGGTGCGCCAAATACCTGAAAAAGCGATCGAATTCACGAGGCCTGCTTTTATGTGTTTTGTAAACCTGACAAAAGCCTTCGATCGAGCACAATTATCAGATATATTAGAAATGCTACAAGAAAAGCATACACCGCAGAACATAATTAACATAATAGAAGATCTTAATACAGGCACTAAAACTAAGGTAAGAGTAGAAAACGAATATACAACAGAAATAAATAAAACCACCAAGAGAGTAAGACATGGGGATTCCTTAAGCCCTATACTATTCAATCTAATCATGGATAAGTTTACCGATAATGTTCGACCTCTCCCAGGATATCCATTAGGCAACAAGAACATTAACTTTGTATGCTATGCTGACGACATCGTTCTGATAGCCAATAGTGAAAATGATCTACAACGCCTGTTACACACATTCACCACCACAGCAAAAAAGTACAACATGGTAGTGTCAATCAGCAAACCCAAGTCACTAACAATCTCCAAAAGTCCATTGCGGTGTAAACTGGAAATCGAAAGAAATATGACTGAGCAGGTAATGCAATTTAATTACCTTAGCACACAATCTCTAGTAATAAAAACTTAAACGATGAAGTAAAGGAACAGACGATGAAAGGAGCTAGAGTAGCCGGAAACTTCAGAGACGTAGTTTGAAAAAATAAACACATGACTGCCGAATGTAAGACCAAAGTGTACAAGACGATTGTGAGACCTATACTGACTTACGGAGCAGAGACACGCGGGGACACTAGTAAAACGAAACAACTTCTTCGAACAACAGACATGAGTGTATTGAGGTGTATTTAGGAAAAACAGAGCAGATAGAGTTAGAAATGATGAAATAAGAGAGGAATGTAGGATAATCGATATAGGAAAGTTTATTAAAGAGAGAAGAAAAGGATGGAACGTTGGAAGGACAAATGATACTCGTTTAATAAAAATAGCAAGGGTTCTAAAACCACTGGGCAGAAGACAACCTGGAAGGCTGCCGAAAAGATGGACCGACAGCTGGAAAACCTTAGAAGGATCCCCTTAAATCGTATGAAGAAAAACAGGCTTAAAGTCTAAATGAAAGATTAAGAAGAGAAGAAGTTTAGTGTCCCAAAACACGAAAGTTTCGCTTACGTTGAGCCACCCTGCCACAATTGCCTTGAATATGCCCAGAATTATTTCCTAATTTATCTATTGCCATACTAGGATGCTACCCTTAACCCCTTAATCGTTATCATAATGGTATTCTCTTATTACAATTTGTGTGGTTGGTTGCATATCTAATTAGAATAACAAAGTATAATATGCCAAAATAAATACGTTACAACGCACATTTTTTAAGGTCCCGCGAGCACCCGCTGCTGAATATTAATGAAACCCCTAGCAGATTATTAAAGCAAGCCAGTGTTTCATTTACGCGCCGCAAATTTTTAACACCACATCGTAACTTCGCCGTCTAATATACTCGCACTTTTTCCTAATAACGTTCTTGGGCTGCGTTGCTGAAAGCCATCCATCTTTATAAATTCTGAAGATTTTGAAGGTATCACATATATTTTTTCATTCTCAGGAGGTATTACGTAGCAGGGAGCAGGTGTTCGCTATTTTTTCTAATTTCATACTGAATGGCGAAAAATGAGATATGTTAGTGATCTCGTTACAGTGGAAGCGTCGGGATAGAGGAATCGAAAGCAGATAAGGGATTGGTGTATCTCGGCGCTTATTAGAGCCTCTTGGAATATTTTTGAATTATTATGTCGTTATAGACTACTGTCTCATCAACTTGCTTGCTAGAAGCCAGAAGAATTAGACGTAATTGTTATGGTTTTTAAGACGTTAAAACTTTAATACAGTTGCGTAATGATAATGCTAGCACTAAACTTGAATGGCGTATCATTACTCCGTGTCCCTTTCATATCCTATTTAAAGGGTTAATAAAAAAGTAGAAACGGTTCTCGTGTAGTTTATAACTTTATGTGCTTGCTCCCTAAAGGGATTTGCTGTAGATTGCAGGTTCTTAGGTATGGTCGTATAGCAGTCCATATATATTATGGGTTTAAGATCTACGGACGTAATAAAGGTCGACTACATCAAGGAGATATAACTGAAAAAAGCAATAACCAACTAATTTATTATCAAACCTCATATAAGCGTAAATCACTTAAACGTTGAGCTAAACTTGAACTTAGATTTGCTGCATCGAAACAGAATATTTATTATGACATTCAAAAACACCTATAATATAGTCAATCTGGGGCTGCTAAAACTATAAACAAATTGAAGTCAGTCTATCATATACAGCTTAAAATATCCTCAGACACAGCTATTTTATAATTTCTTAACTTTGTTATAATTTTGCTTAGCTAAGAGTTTTCATCTGAATTGCTACTAGTTCTAAAACAATCCATTGTTTGGGGAGAAATAAGATAAGTGAATCACCCTGAAAACATTCAGAAGGTTTATAGTTACCATCAAGTCATAAAGATATTATGGACAGTAATTGAAGTAGCTACAAAAATCGGTATTGTTTTCATGGAAAATGTTGTAACGGGCATCCAATACCGCAATTTCATGTTCCTATCTATTTGATTCTCACTTTGATGACTGCAACACATTACATTGCAATAACTACACCGAACTGAAGAGGCTGGCAGGAAATGGAAATGAAGATGGAAACAGATAGTGTGGAATCAAACCAATCAAAAGATTGATAACTGATGAGGAGGAGGAACACAATACATATGCGTAGGAAGCTTGAGCTGCTAAGACAGAAGCTATTGTTAAGAAAAGCTTTACAAATTCCCCCGACTTAAATTCCATCAACCATGACATGGCCCAAGAGGAATCAAAAGATGGTACCGGTAGCAGGGCCTCTTGGTTTACATATGGAATATCCCAATAGATATTTAGAGTTTCATATGGAGTATCATCAATGGTTAATACATGAATAAACCATGAATAAATCCATTATGGAATCAGAAACTTGTATAATGGTCAAAGAGATGTATCTACATTCAATTTTAAGAAGAATACATGGAAATGTACAAGGAAAAGAAATTTGGCGCAGACGCTACAACTTTAAACTCTTCCAAATCTTTGATGAGCGAAGTATAATAAAGATAATAAGAATTGGTAGACTACAATGAATCGGACTGTGAAGATGAACGTGGAAGACCCATTACAGAAAACACTACAAACGGCAAAAGAAGTGTACCAAACCAACCAACCAAAAAAGAAATGAGACAGATGAGACTAATAAATATATGGGAGTACTCAGAATACTTCAGTGGAAAAGGAGAGCTAGCAACAAAGGCACTATTAAGTAGGCAATGATACACAATCACTTCACATCACTTGATGATGAAAGATGATGATTATGATGAAGAATTGTAGAATTCCATTTTAATTTCCCTTTGCATACTCCTTATACTGAAGTGTTTTGGAGCTTTCTCGCACTGCCAATTAATTGCTGTTATGTCCGTGATGTTCTTCCAACCCTCGTTCTTGCATAGAACACTCGATCATTTCTATCCTTTATTTGTATGATTGCGGTTGCTTATATCTTCCTACTGACTTAATTTTCATACTCTTAGAAGCAGCCAGTTTTCTTGCTAATAGCATCATAGTTCTTGTTTCTTTGAATGCGTCGTGCACCATTCGCGTTCATACTTCTGTATTTTAAATCCAATCCCGTAATGTAAATCTTCAACATTTCCAGTAAATCATCTCTAATACATCTCTTTAGTATTAATTCAATTCCGTCGCTGTGAAAGCTGGCTAAATACATAAAATGGTTGCATTTATTGAGTTTTGTCAAGAAATTTTGCTTTATTTATGTATTCAAGATACCTCTCTTTGCTCTCTCTTTGCTAGCCTCTTTTATTCCAGTATTGGACACAGGCCTCAGTTTCCTTCCACTCGTGTCAGTCTCGGGCTCTTCTTATTCAGTCATGCACGACTACTCTTTATGTCGTCTATCTACCATAGCTGCGGTCTCCCTGTTTGTCGTTTGGTCCAGGGTCTCCATTGCTGAGTGATGTAATTGTGCCCGGCCCATTTCCACTTTAGCTGGTTTGCATATTTAACTACATCTTTTACTCCTGTTCGTTGCCGGAGCCATTGATTTCTTATCTTAACTTCTTCTTCTTCTGTATATAGGCCAATGGCCAGTTAACTACCTATAATGGAGTAGGTTCTATGAGCCTTTTTTGCTCGTATGCCGAGCAGGGTGCTTACCTAACCCGTCGAACAGAGAAGATAAGTTTCACTAAATGGTTTACGATTGATAAAGATGGTCGTATGACAACCGAGACCGACGGTTTTACGTATCCTCCGAAGCATGACCGGTTGTATTTGCCACTATATTGGTCTACCCTTCCGAGTACTGACCAGCGCAGATTGTGCTGGACTACGAATACCGTTTGACCGGCATCCGCAGTGCTCCGCTATGCAACCAATCTTAAGATACCTTATGAACATAAGTCTTTTCTTGGATTATTTTGTATAGTTTTGTGGTGTTCCTTGAAACGTCTCCATAATGAGTTGCTTATACGTAAAATCGCAACTTATGAGCTGGGCTACTTTCGCCAACATAATTGCCAATATTCTTACTGTGGAAGAATATATACCACGGTTCCATATCCGAGGAAATTGCAGGTCCTAAATAAATCAATAGAAGATGGATTAGCAAATATACTGGTTACTGCTATACGTTTATACCAATTCCAAGTAGGTCCATTGACAAATGTTTATGTTGTACATGTCGTAATAGTATCAGTAGAGAAGACTACTATGAAGTTAGGTCAACAACATCGTATGCCAAACAATTAAGAATATAATTTACTACATCTGAGTATATAGATGAGGAAGAAAACATATACAATAAAAAACACAGTATCAAAATATATCTTGATAAGATTTCGATGGAGACAGAACCAAAACTACCTCTTCAGGCCAATAGTGGTTAATCACAAAAGGAAATTACAATAGAAAATAAATGTTCATGTGGTAAGAACTTCCGTACCACTGTTTGTGATATGGTGAATGATTGCTAATATCGTAACAATAGTAATAAACAGTTTGGTAGTCGTTTCTTCCGTATCAATTGTATTGGTAAGAGGGAATTGACACAAACACTTTTGGAATCAATAAAATAATATTTTATAAGGCGCTAAACACATATAACGTTCCCCACAGCCTATTAGTTGTAATGGAAGAACTATTATAGTTCTGTTGTAACCAAAACCTTGTATCATCAATGATGACCCAAAGAAGACGATACACTGAGAAGTAGGAGATAGAGATATTATACCAAGTGGGCTGAAAAAGTTCATCTTGTTTAAAAGCTAATAAGTTTCTCAACTTTAGATACCACTCTTTCTTCACACTGTAAAATTCTGTTTCTCACGATACATATTTTCGTGTTTAACAACGTTTTCTTTCAGGAACACATTATTATAAATATTTTATGTAAAAAAATGTTTACGTAACAAAATGGTCCAAAGTCCCAATTTAAATTAGGTCTAATAGCTTTTAGAACGCTTGATATCAACGGCAAAACCACTCAAATTTACTTATTGAATCACTCTCTGCTATGAGTGCAGTCTCGCCATAAATTTGTCAAGAACAATATTGCAAAGCTGAATAGATGTCCACATTAATAATTCCCATTCCCTTGAGCAGGATGCATGTATTTCCTGTATTTGTCCTATCTTAATCTGACCTTATAGTGCTATAAAATAGAACATTATAAAGCAGCTCATAGTTTCTGTTTATCGAATCGTTTGTGGAAGTTCGTATGGTGTGAATATCAGTCAGAGAAATAAACTATGAAAGTAAACGTAAAGCAAAAAGGGTTGTTTTTATCGGACGTTTTGCCTAGCTGGAATGATATTTGTAACAATCCGATCTATTGCTCGTGAAATATGCGAATGAGAATATAAAACGCAATGAAATTATTTGTGTTGCTGGCTTTCCTGATCTGATATTATTATCAGTGAAAAACTTGCGTAAAAAAACTAATTTGCGTTTTCTTGTTACAGAAGACTGGCCGACCACGAGGATAAGCTCTGATGAACCAGAATTTTTAGCCCCTATTCACAATTTAACGATCCCAGTTGGCAGAGAAGCCGTTTTATCCTGCTCAGTGAGCAACTTAGGAAGATATAAGGTAATATTTTAATAAAAGTTCACATTGTGCTCTCTTCTGACTTTTATTGGCATTTTTATAGACAAATTACGAAAGTAACGTTTCTTTCTTCGAACTAGAATATATTTTATGAGTAATAATCTACCGATGTTAAAAAATACTGAATGGGTTGTTGAAATATTCCGTTGGGTTTTTACAGAAACGTAACAATGAAAATTAAATTCATACCGGTTCAATTTGTGATTCCTCATTATTTGATGTTATAATGCTAGGTTGACAAGGAAATATAAGTCACTAACAAGAAATTCGTTTTTTTGCTCCAGCTTGAGGATTATTCTCAAACAAACAACTGAATCAGAACCGCCGGAATGAAAGAAACTTCGCAAGGGATAATTAAAATTCCTTCTTTTATGTTACAAGCGGTTTGTAACAAAATGCTGGAGGCTTACGACAAATAAGGTTTCATTTTTAAATTGAATCAGATAATAATGCAGTATTAAAGTAATGACATAGAGTTCTAACGTAATTGTGTTCTTATTGAAACCTTGTTACGATGGCTATACTGTACGGCTCTCAGAGAGTTGCTTATGAAAAGTGAAGTCAATGCCTTAGCCTAATATGCTACACCGAATAATGTCATTTAGCAGGCGTCAAATGTAAAATCGCATTTACATAAGTACGTTTAACTAGATAAAGATTGACATATAATTTTTCCAGGCTAACTACATTTTATGCGGTTCTTTCCTTCTTCTTTTATTTGAACTTCGTCCTGTTTTTCTGCTTTCTACCTCTCTTGGTATTCCAACATCCCCTCTATCGATCGGAAGCTCTTCTACTTTGTAGTTCTTGGTCTTTAGTTTACTTTGCAGTTCCAACTGGGTTCATTTCTATGGTCTTGGTAAACGTAGCCCAGTTTCAATAGGTCAAGTAATTTTTGTATATCATATACGGTTACTATATTTTGTTAAGCAGTAAGAAGCGCCTAGAACCAGTTTGTTACACTTTCTGCAGATCGAATTAGTATCATAGTTTTCCTTACAACAATGTAGAGTAGTTTAAAATTGGCGCATCAAACACGGTACAATAACTGAATATCAAACCAGATTCAGTTGGACATAGACTCAGCAATATAGTTTAGAAATAGTAACCAACCAACAATTAAATACCATTACCTTACCTGCCCTGGGTTTATAATTAATTGAACAGGGCTATACCACTGCAGTTAAACTTGGCATGTTTAGGAAACCAGAAACTACCATCTGGGAGTTCCCAATGAAATCATCTGATATGGGTAGATAAATTGCAATGGTAGAGTTACCACCAGATCTATTTTACTGCTCAATTACGTAATTTTATGAGTGTATAATTTACTATTCGCTAAGGAGGTAATGGAACGCAAAATGGTAGGAGTAACTATAAAAGATAAAAAGAGAAATACATGGCTATGTAGTGTATCAAAAGTAGACTATATAATAGAGCGAATGGCAAAGCAAAAGTGGGAATGGGTAGGCCATGTAGCCAGATCGCAAGATAGATGGACGAAAATTCTGCTCAATTGGAGACCATGGGGGCAAAAAAGACGAACTGGAAGACCTCAGACACGTTGGGCGGATGATATGAAGACAACGGGTGGTTTCAACGGGCAGAACATAGCGTAGAATGGATCGAGGTGGAATGATCTTAAGGAGGCTTATGTCCACAAATGGACTGAAGGCTAAGAAGACGAAGAGAAGACTGAGAAGAAGAAGAAGAAGGAGGTAAAGCTATTCCATGGTTCGGTCAATACGACCCCAAGAAGATTTTACTGTAGGCTGCGAAATTCGGTTATAATTGCAGGTTACAATAGTTTTAAGCACATTAGAAAAGGTATATAGTAGCAATTTGTCCTAACAAGCTTTCTAGCATATAATAAAGTAATCTTATGAGCATTCTACTACAAGCTAAAGAAGTAACACTATTCAATGCTTTTTATGAGTAGGATGATAAGGATACCCAACAAAACCCAGAAATTCTGTCATAATTACAGACTACGACCGATTTAAACGTCCCAGAAGAGATACAAGACAGTAATTCTTCATAACAAGAGAAACGGAAAACTTGGTATAAAACACATTACCTCTTTTCGAGAAAATTAGACATCTAGAAACTATTCCTAAAGATCTTCGGAATTAGTTGAGGATACTGAAGCCCACAGCACACAGCACGGAGAACACCGTAAAGGTTTCACTAGAAACGCTTTTCTAAATAGTTAATAGATTATTGACAAATGACGGTCAAGTAGTCCACCAGAACTTCGATCAGTTCAAACCCTTTCAGATTTACTACAGCAGTTACTGCTGAGAAAAAGGTACCTACCCAATCACAAAGTTTGACTAACCACAGAGAATGGTATTTCCTAAGCACAACTTCTGCCCATATAATTTTCAGCATTCAAAACTGAATTCTTTTTAGAACCGTCATGACTAACATTTTCTGCCAAACAGAAAAAAAATTTTTTATTTCGAAGCTCAGGTGTTTCATCCATTTTGCATTTTGATTAAAGAGAGCTACTGAATGTATGGCATCATTCACAGGATGCTGGAACAGTATATCATTTTACTTTGAAACCGACTTGTGTAGTGGGATGAAGCTCAAATGCTTGAATTTGTAGATATCGAGGCATGTTCGGAAAATCCTACCATAATTACACGACTAACGCGCAATCTATTACGGAATTAATCTTACCTTGGATCACTGGATACCATTTGCATGATGATTCGCATTAAACCAAAACTTCTATCACTAGTGATAGTGTAACGGTGTTAAACAATAGCTGCATGATATGCATGCCTTGTATGGGACGAACAAAAGAGAATCAGAATAAAATTAGTATTTCTCATATGCAAGGAAAATGTAGTGCTTAAAGTGGATGCCTTTTATCTCTACTGTATACAACCAAAAGGATATAATGTTTGGAATCAATATTATATCCCGACCTTCCTGGCCAACGGCTTAACAAACCATAAAAATGAATTAACAACCTTTCTCACAAGTCACTCCATAAATATCATGTTAATATCAGAATAGCATCCAGGAGGAACTGCGCATGCCGGTTCAGCGATTATAGTCAAAAATACAATTTAACTGTGAGCTTCCTAAATATAACCCACAAAAAGGAGCAATTAGCAGATTATTTTTAAACACTGGGCAACAGACGGAGACTTCATTGCTAAACAATATGAGCACTGGGGATCGAGACTGACTACTACGAAGGCAATAACCAACATTAGACTACCCTACTTGTCCTCAGCTGTTCTAACCTGCTGACCTTCAGACATGGTAAAAACACCCGACCTTTCATTAGATCACTCACCAATAATAGTGACATTAAGAACGCGAATGCTGTTCAAAGAGAATCCTCCCCGCCCTAGTAACAGATTCACGAATTGGAATAATTACAGAGAAATAATTGTTGAATCATTAGCACTAGAAGTTACTCCTGAAATCCGATGAAGAATTAGTTTTAGAAGTAAAAAATTTTAATTAAAGAATCTAACATGCAGCCTGGCAGTCAACACCAAAAAACGACAAAATAAGACAACCTCAGGCTGTCCCATCGAAGTTAAAAGATAATAGCAGAAAAATGCAAACAACGCGGTAACAAGGTAACAAACGACAAAACACTCTGAAGACAGAAGGAAGCTAAAATCTCCTTTCTAAATATGAAAAATCAATCCGTACAAAGTTGTCTGTAATAACTGTCACCCACGAACGCCTCTGAATATTCGCTTTGGAAAGCAACCAAAATACTACAACAGCCACAGCAATACACCTCTTCTACTCGATTACAACACCTGGGCTAGAAGTGATCACGACAAGACTTTTGATTTCTTTAAGAAGCGCCTAAATGTAGGCAATTCAATTTACTACCTACTATTTGTTTCCATAACCACGGAAATTAATACAGGATAAATAAAGCCCTCTTTCCTACTTTTCAAATTCAAA
>JABXWE010063666.1:0-12785 GCA_014611495.1 Limonius californicus
GAAGACCCTACCCACCTAGGTAACTGTCACCCCCTAAATGAGATTAGACGTTAAGATTTTGGATACTCCCAGAATAATTTAATTATATACTTAGCAGAACCTTGTAGGACTAATCAATCATCGTATATTAAGGTTTAAAAATATGGAAACGGGGACTATAATAGCTAGCTTGAACCGCGGGTTAACTTTTAAGATTTAATCTTTCACGGCTTTAGAGAAAATGGGTTTGTCATGAACAAGGTAGACGAATATAAATAAATTAACTTGTGGTCGTGGCGAAGTTGCCGTACTTAATTAGGAATTTAACGGGAAGATTGTCTTTTTAACCAGAGATACGCTTTCCGTAAAATTTCATTTGTTTCTTATGTGATAAAACGAATGAAAATTTTTATTATCATTCTAGCTGTAATTTTACTAGTCTCGTTAATGATAAATAACCCACATTTCGGCATAAATAATTGAACATCTTTAAGCAGAAAGGGAAGCACCGAAAGGAAACCGGAAGGAAGACTGAACTCTCTTCATCAATTGTGTAATTTCCAGATATGTATCGTAATAATCAACAATTTTTTGTAACCTAGGACGTTAATTAATTTCGTCTTGCATGTTTCCTTTAAAAAGATTGCTAAGTATAGTGTTTGTAAGCAATTTTAAACAACGTATAATTTCGTAAAAAAATGTCTTCAAATTTGTTCCGCTTACATCATCTAATTACGGATTTGTAGTTACAGAAAAAAACTCCAAAACTAATTCATCATTTTGACACCTAGGTTATTAGAAATTTAAGAAAACTTGTAGTTAAGCCTTGACAACGGCAAATATTCCCAAGTTAACTGGAGTAGTTTGCGTGTGTGAAGTCTAATTTCTGTAATAAACACTAATTATTAATTACGTGCAGGTAATTGGATGTACGGAGTTTGTATATTAATTCATACAGTGTTTGCCAATCGACGTGCGTAGTAGAAGCAAAATCATCACAACCATTTACAGTTTAAAAATATTTTCTATTAAAAATTCCAAACCCAAAAGAATTTAAAATAATTCGTGTTATAAAAATTTAAATGTATCATAAATTGGCTCTAATACAGATACCAAAACAACCGATGCACATCAATAGAAATGTCCTATGCAAAGCCTAGAAATCAAAACTCACCGTTGGCGATAGTTCTATAACTTCAAGTATTAATGACAAGGAAATTGCTTGAGAGACAGGCATTAGACCCTAGTAAAGTTCATATCAATCCTAATAAATCAATATCATTATGCATAAGTATTTATCCTCACTTTTTCGGTGTGTTCCTGTTTAGTAGAGTTTGTATTTCATTATATTATTTGTATTTCAATAATTCTTGAGAAATATGTAGCTCTTGTAATTTAGGAATTGCAGGTTGTAGCTTCTGTTGTAATCAGTCGGGAATTCGGCGATCGCAATTAAATTATTATTTTTTTTTAATAATTAACGTTAACTAATTAGATTTATATTCAAATGCGACTGTGCCTACATCTTTAATATTCTTTTATTTCCTACTTTTACACTTTATAAACCACACAGAAGCAATATTTCGGATGATTTTTAGTTTTTGTTGTAGTCTACTTCAAACTATACCGTTATTCGCTTTAAAAAGGTAGTTGTAGAACAAGGATTTACAAGCTACTTGTAATTCGGCTTAAAGCACCGGCCGCATTTAGGTAAATTTACATACTTGGAAGAGGTTGAGATTACCTAAGGGTTGTGATGTAATCAAGAAGCTTAAATTCTTTGTTTTTAATTCATTATTTAAGATTACCCTGTTTACTTAAACGATTCTTAGTTCTGTCAAAAATAGTAACCTAATTAGCTTGCATGAGTAATAAGTTACTTTTCAAAGATTAGATTAGATAGATCGTTGCTTTTTTGTCTGCCTTAATGACATAATCTTGAAACTTATCAGCGCAAAGCAGTTGTTGATGAACTTCTGAGGCAGATATTTACTTATACTTTGTTTAAAAATGTGGACACCGTGGACTGATAGTGAACATGTAATTCGGCGGAAAACATATCAAATATAGCAGGAAAACTGCTTGCTTACGGTAAAATTGTTAAATCAAAGATTAAATGAAGTTTATACTGCAATAAAGTTTTCCGAAAGTACATTGCTAGGAATTATTTAACGTGCAAGATGGGGCCGCTAATATCTCCAAAACATCGAAACATATCGCCAAGAAAATGTAAATATATGATACTTAGACGAAATTTGGTAGGATTCCCACGATATTGTACAGAAAAGTTGGACAGACAATTCCAGTCAGTGTAAAACAGACACGCCAGAAAAATAATATATTTTATGTTTTATACAGTTATAATTTTCCATGTTTTAATTTTATTACTATTAAAAAGTGTAAATCAATATGCATCCCTAAATAAAATGGGTATTTAATAATGCTGACCTTTCAAATAGAATTCCTAAAGCCGGATCTGTTATTTTACCTGCATTTACAACTTCGTTAAATGTTAACCAAGGATTACCAAGCACCCTTCGGTGAGGCAATAACGATATAACTTGAAGGAAACCATATAATATTGATTGCATATTCAGTACTTCGAGATTTATTCAGAAAGTAAGGGTCGATTACGCTGAATAAGGGGCGTAATCGAGTTGGTGCGTTGTGGAGGTGCTTTAGTGGTTGATGAGCTAGCCACACGTCACTTGACCGTGGTTCTGTCATTATATTCATTGTATAATAAAGCGCTAAAATGAACACCACGATTTAAACTACCACCAAGGTTAAAATGCGCGTGATGCATGAATCCTGAGTAAAAGGAGGTGTAGGTGTCAGAGATGACCGAACAAACGTGCACGATGAGGAACGAACCTTCTGTTGTCAACGACGGCATTTCACGATTTGGGAAATGGCCAAAAATTTATCCCAAATTTCACGTACCTACAATAATGTATGAGATTGTCACGAACAGGTTAGTACCAGAAACTTTGTGCGAAATGTGTGCCAAAAATGTTAACGGATGTTCACAAAAACCAGCACTGACCGTTCTTCCTGCATCGCTACAGAACTGACGGCAATGGGTACCTGAATCACACTGTGAGTGGCGACGAGCCTTGGATTTCATACACAAATGTTGAAACGAAGCTACATACACAATTACTATTCGACGAAACAATAACCGGTGCAAATGACAACAACATGATTTCGTCAAGTTGTTTCATAATAACCAATTGATTTTACTTAACTTTATAAAAGGAATCGACAAAAATTAAGTAAAATCAATAATAAAAAAACACTATATCTGAATTATTTAATGAAACACTATTTTCTGCGTTTTCATTAAACGTTAAATTTTAGGATGGCCATGTATTATTTCAATATAGCGTGAGCAAACTGCAAGTTATACCTATTTTCTAAGAAAGGCCACATGAATTTAGGAGGCAAATGTAGAACTGTTGCAAAATAGTTTAAAACTATGTATTAATATTTTTTACAACATTAATGACGCATAGGAAGAATAAAACATGCAATAATTCTAAATTTTAAAGAATTAGGGAATTATCTGATATTTAATTAAAGAAATGCAACTGAAATGCTAGATTCGCCAAATAACATTCAAACATAATTACTTCTTGTTGGCAGCTTCGATTCATTTTACTTACGATTTTATCTTTGGGTTTGGGTATGCAATTTTTGTGTTTTTAAATATTGAATTCCAGAAATAGCAGGAGGTTGCCGATATTTTAATCGCGAAGAAATTTTTGATAACCAAAGTATTCAAATTTCAATTTACCATTCTTACCCCATAAACTTCTAATGATAGCTTGTCGTGATATTTGAAACTGCTTAAAACGTAATAATATTGTGATACCATGACAACGTTGATGACGTACATCGGTTGTTTGGATACCTTTGCTGTAGAAAAAAAAGTAGAATTTGGATAAAATCGTTTATGGATGAATCGTAAAGGATTATCAAAAATGTTTTTTTTCTTCCACTTAAAATTTGATCTATTTTAATTTCCGTATTTGCAAAATTAATGCTTTATGTAATGCTGTATTTAAAGAAAGAAATGCAAGTGAAATCCAGATTCGGTGGAATGAATATTCAAACATAATTACTTCTTGTTCGCGACACGTATTTATTTTATGTATGATTTCGTTTCTGGGTTTAGATATAGAGTTTTTTGAGTTTTCAGAACGCACAATTTTATGGCGAAAAGTTTATATCCAGTTCCAGGATAACCAGCAGTTAGCTGAAGGTCGCCAATATTTTGATAAAGAAAATCATTTTAAAATAATACACAAGTGTTGTAAAGGATCAAAATGGTTTTCTCTGATTCTTGAAATTTGAATTATTTTAACAAAACTGGTCACTCATACAGCATGTACGTGCAACTTAATACCATCGCATCAGCTGAAGCATCTGAATTATCTACCAGAGGAGGGGAAAATGGTGCCATCTAAATAATTGATGGTGGCCATTGTAGTAGCACATGATGTTGGGTGATTCAGAAACTTTTCAGCTCTACGATGAATTTCCGAAACGCATAGTTTTGGGTTACAACAACCCACGCATTTCTGACAGCTCATACTTCAAATTGACCAAAAAACGATCTAATTTTCGTGAGATATAAATATAGTGAAGTTAATTATTCTAAGTTTAATTAAATAGTACCTACCCTTATTTTTTGTAACTGAATCAGTAGTGACCTACTCAATCACCGTCACTCGTTTAATTATTTGTTGTGGTTGTGCGGAAAGAACAGCCCACCCAGGATTGTCCAGAATTCGCAAAGCTTCCTGACAGTTGGGTCCCACCCTTCTCTCATTGCTGGGATTCGCAACATTGTAGATGCGCCGCTTGAATTCTAGTGTGAATTACAGTGACGCTGTCGAGAGTCCTGAATTCCCTAGAAATGTACACATAAACCTCAAAACCGAAACAGGATTGACCCAATACCATTATGTCTCTTCTAGGTGAGCTTGCGTTGACATAGATTATATTCCACAGACACAGCGTAATCCGGTAGTTCCTGTTATTCGAAATAAATCTCTAAAGTCAAAACTATTTGATGGAGTTGAAATACATCTTAAATACACAATGTAGTTTCCAGTCTTATTTCAGGATTTGGAGCAACAAATTTGATTTGATTTTATGGCGAAGGAAAATACGCTCCAAAGACGTAGTAAAGACTATTTGTTGTTTGGTTGAATCATTTTTATTCTGATTATTTATTATTCCACGATTTCATTGTGCAGTCGTTTAAGCAAGGCAGACTAGATTTGTGTAACTATGTCGAGTTCTTAATTTAAGGGTGTATATAATTAATAGATTGGAGAATAATGATATGCAAATCATACATTAGAGTCAAGTTAATGTGTATGATATAGTTAATTATTTCCGCTCGTATTATCTCGTTTTCGTATTTATTAACCTGTTTTCTTTTTTTACAGGTAAGCCATGACTAGGAGTTCAGAAAAGTACCTTGGACGAACTACAAAGGAAATTACAGTAACCAAGGTTTTCCAATTTCAGGTACATTAACATAAGTATTATCATAAAAAATTCTTCCTAATAAAAAATAATTTTTTTGGAAAAACAATTACTCCTCTTGAATGTATTGTTCAAATCTGAAAATCCCAGTTATTTTCCCCATGTTTTTCTAATAAATAAATAAATTACATATTGCATGGGAAATAACTGCGGGGAAACCCGAATGTAGTTCCGCACCCTGCTGCCACTTTAACCCTGTTCAAGATAGTTAGTGATGTGGCGCACTAACCCACGGGGACCGACGGTTTAAAGTACTCCGAGGCACCGTTGCAATGTTAATTTTTGCTCTCAAAATATTACATTAGGATTAGATATAAAAACTGCTCAGGTTAGTTATGATAGCAAGCAGTATTTTATAAAATGTTTGTACTGAGACGGGAAAAACATATTTTTGTATGTACTTATCCGTTTAGAAGAGGTGGCGCTAATTCACATATGGACTCGTTAATTAGTGGAAATGTTAGCTAGCACACGATTCGATGCAGAAATACCCCATTTTAACCACAACAGAGACGTAAATATGCAAAATCAAAGCTCAACTAAGTTATCTTATTACCACGAACTACATTTGTGTATTGTTGTAGTTTAACTGAAGTAAATTTCTGTGGTCCAACCTATTGTTCTTCGCCTTGAGATGTAGTATTGATAAATAAAACCAAACATTTAACACCAAATAAATTGTGTTTGATATTTGATAGTGACAGACAATACAAATATAAACAAAATTTTAAAAAGTTACTTATTAAGTATAAATTAAGAGATAGTTCTTCGAGAAGTCGTGTTGTATCTAACATTTCCGCTGCGAGGATATTCGTTAACACCAATAAGTTTTCTTCGTTCATAAAAATGTATCCCACTACAAAATATTTCTGAGTTTTTTATATCAGAGTTTATATTGTTTAGTAATGAAAAGTATTTCTACAATTCAAAGTGAAAAAATATTTTATTCTTCTTTATTCTTTACCCATTTTTCTTTACAACATTGTGTTTTGTAGGCATCTCTTGTATTCTTGTCGATTCTTAGCAAGTTTTTTTAATTTTTGCTCAGATTGTCTTCTCTTCCTTCCAATTCTATATATTGCATTCACTGTCGACCTCTGCCTTCCTTTCCCTCTAGTCTTGCCTACATATCTTGTTCTGTCGGTCTTATTTCATCATGCGAAATACACGTCCAAACCAATTTGTGTTGTTTTTGTTCTAATGATGTAGCTTCTAATCCTGTCTAAGCCTAGTTTTAGCCGCCATTCTTCTGATATATTGCATTTCTGCTGCTGGTATTTTACTTTTACTTTTCTTATTAATTATCCAGCTTCCAGCTCCATATTCTAATACTGCTACATATAACTATTTATATATTTGTAATTTTGTTTTGTTCCCACTTCTCTTTTGCCAACTAAAATATCCTTTAGGTGTACATTATTCGTTTTTGTTATTCTATTGTTTATTTGATTATCTTTACTATATGCTACTCCTAGGTATTCGAATTTAGCTACACTTTCTAATTCCTTTTCATTGCGATACATTTTCATTTCTTCTTGTTGGTGTTCTTCGTTATCTTGTTTTGTCATTTATATTATCCTACTTTTTTCTTCATTTATCTCATTTTCTTTCTCTGAGAATATTTCATATATTTATTGCTACTATAATTTTCTTCATTCATCTGCTATTAGCACGATATTATGTGTCAATACTAGCGACAGGAGTTTCACCGGTTTCCACTTTTTGTAGTTCTTCTTTTGCTATCCTTTATTGTTCAAAACTATTATAAATAATAGCGGGCTTAAACTGTCCCCTTGCTTTATACCTCGCTCTAGATTAAAGGTTTCAGACATTTGTGCGCCTATTGTGACTTAACATGTATGAAAATCCTTTAATGGCCTTATCTAGTGCTCTCAAAATTTCCATTGCTTCTACCCCTTTTCATATGGTATTTTTGGGGGCTCTACGAAACGTTACTGTTTAGATCTCAGGATGTTAAATATATGGGTTTGTTTACTTCTAGAAGTTTATCTATTACAGTTCTTGTTACGTAATATATGATCATGTGTCTGTCTGTTTTTTTCTAAAAGTATCTAGCTCTTCCTCGTGCTTTTCTTCTATATCATCTTATTATTATTATTTTTTTTAAACTCTTGTGTATACTGTCAAAGCCACTGATGAGAGATATATTGCTCTGCAATTATTGGTTCTTTTTGTGTATCGAAATTATCGTATTAGCATTATTAGGCATTCTTCGCGGTCCATGTTTGATGATAGTTTTTGTAACCTATTAGCTAATTCTTCTCTTCCATATTTTATTATTAATAGGGTGATTTCGTCATTTTCAGTTGCCTTTCATAGTTTCACTCTTTTAATTGCGTTGTTTACTTCTATTACTGTTACTGAATCCATTTCATCTTCTTCCCATCCTCGCCTATGTATATCTCTCCCAGGATATTCCTCTTCTTGCTGTTCTTTCTAAAACCTTATTTCGTAGAATATTTTCAAAGCCACCAAAATGGTATTATCGATTTCGATTACATTCGATACATATTTTCCTCTTAGTCTTTTCATGATATGCCAAAATTTTCTCTTATTCTGTATAAAACCATCTTTTAATTTGGCTCAAAATTCCTGCCAGGTACATTCGGATTCTTGTACACATTGCTTTGCTTGATCCTCCTTCCTTATATACACTCCTATCTTCTTCTGTTCTTGTTCTTATGTAATTCTTCCAGGCTGTTTTCTTTGCTTTCAATGTCCTTCACTGTTGTTCTTTTTTTAATTTCTTCTGGTATTTATTTTAAGACAAATATCGTTATGCTAAAAAACGTTTTTATTGATTAATATAGTTTTTATTTCCTTAAGCTATAGTAAACAGTACATCATATCAGTTTGAAGAATTTGGCATGTACCTCTGATGTTATGCACCCAACCTGGTGTGCCCACAAACAAAATCACGTGGTTTTCAGTGTGGCGCGCGGAGTACGCGAAGGTTAGGTTCCATGCGTTGTTTTAAACTGCAAACAAGTTTGTTAAAATTCCATCATCCTTGGTAGTGGATTGTGGTAGCAGATCATTGAGACACATCATTGTACAATTTCGTAGAGTTCCCTCTAAATTTATTTGCCAAATTCCAAACACCAGGCATTCTCAAATGTTGGTTAAGGCTATGTTTCCACTTTCACTATGCTGAAGAACAATGTGATTTGAGCGACATAATCTTTGTTGGTGCACCAAGCGGCAGAAAAGTCACCTGACGCACGTGCCTAATTGTTTATTTATATGTTAGATTGGCGCTTCTAGTAAATAATTTATCTTTGCATTTTAAGGTTATAATATTATGTTTATTAAGTATTGCAAATTAAATTAAGGTAAAAATCCACAAACTTGCGTTTGTGCAGTGCACTATATACTATTCGTGTTACGGCATCCTTTATTCATGTTTTTTGGAAGTTTTTGATTCTGAAAAGACTAAATTTTACGTTTAAATTAATTAAGGAGTTACTTCAAATGACCTGGCAGTTGAAAATTAAATGTAATTTTTTACATCGGCAACCATTTTATTCCCTTGCCTTCTCTTTCCAGAATTTGCCACTGTCTATCTGTGCGTTGGAAAACGCACTGCGGCCAATGTAAATGACAATGAGTTTAGCTTACAACAAAACAGATTGGTTACTTGGAGTCCTGGCACTGTTCTGATTTTAGGAAAATTGGATAAATCTTGACATTGCATTGTATTTTTAGAAACGGTAATTTGTTATAAGATGAGATCAGTTCATTAAATTAAGTCCAAATATATAATATATAGCTTGATATTACCATATTTTGCACTGTCTTTGGAAGCTGTTTATTATTTGTTCTTTATGACTTTTTTCATAATATTTTCACATATTTCAATCTCGGACCTGCTGTCTGCTAGTTTGAAAGAACACAATGGAACAATGGAAAACGCTTATTTTGAATCACTTTAGCAGCTCCTTAAGAACAAATATCAGTACGTCAAAAACATATTACAGTAAAAGAGAGATTATATTGTCACATTTTACTGTAATACTATTGCCTACTTCTTGGATGTAGTGATGTTTTAGACGTGTAAACACAAAAAAGTCTACCGGAGTGACACCTGGACAATGTAAAGGTCAACTTCATACCCAGTGCGATAGGATCGGGATAATGTTCTAGGGATTTAACTGTTCCACATTCTCTTTCTGAATTTACATATTCGGAATTAAAATTTTGTGTTGTTCAGTAGGAGCCATTGCAACAGTAGAACTTTAATTTCACAACTGTCAAACTAATGTAATAAGGTTAAATGTTCTGGGTATTTATGTTTTCTTTTGTATGGCACATATTATCGAACATTTTGTTGATGATGCTCTATTGCGAACGAAATCCAATATTGCGAACAATTTTCGGTGTTTATTCATTGATTTTTAATATCAAACCTGAGTGCTTTTGTATAGCCCTATAGATTATAACAACATTTATGCCCCTGCGCTGTAATGAGTGAGTCAATGCGGCCACGCCACTGTCAGAAATGAATTAATAGTGATTTCCACCCAGGCGAAGTGGGTGTTACTATATGCCCGTGCCAATGACAGATGATAAATTCTCTGGTTAACAACTTATTTTGTGTGTTTTCATTTCATACCAGTTAATTTTTACTCTTTTATTTTCCCGGACAGAATCCCCAGCTCTGAAAATCCGAAAGTTTCACAGTTCACACATATTTACAAGGGGAAATTATGGCCATTTGGGAAATTCAGGTGGCGTTGCACAAGTCTGCTTATAAAACAATGAAATTCAATTTACGCATTCCAGTTCGCCTTGTGACAGATAAAGATTAAGGTATCAAAGGTTCTCTTGTTAGAGCGAATTCCCACAGAGAAACATTACATATAATGGGGTGACACCACCCCCATCTCAACTAAAAGGGGATTATAATTGTATTGTATTTCCCCTAAAGGCTAGTTGCTTTGCGGCCGCGAAAAATACTTAACTTCGCAGGAATGGCGCTGCTGTTCCTCATGGTTCCCCTATGGACCTGCATTATTAGATATTCCGCCCTAAATGTTACGAGTGCAGTGCAGCTCCTCAAGATGTAAAATATTGATATTACGAGGGGACGACACGATTTGCGCTTCCACTAAACGCCTTAAAAGAGAAACTCGTAAAGAAAGCAGGTCACAGACATTTGAGTCCGAAGTTGTGATTGCTGTTTTTGCAACGAGTTGCTACACTCCTTTTGTAACCGATATCTATTCTTGGTTTGGAAGTTGCGGATTAGAGCAGTTTTTTCCTAATTTCCGGTACACTTCAAGTTCAGATATCGTGGGGAATAATCGCGTAGTGCAGCGGCGATGGAGGAACCAGTGTGGAAAGCCAGGATTTAATCTAAATTTATCTGGAAGTGAGAAAATGTTGGTAACACGTTGTTACTTCCGGATTCGGCGTTCTAGTTTTTCGTTTTGTACTTTCTTAGCAGAAAAGTAGGAACCGGAAACGGATTCACTGCTAGCGCTGCGCTACCTTCAACAACTGCATCAAGTTTCCTGTTAGTTTTATTGCAGAAAACTTCGAAATTAAATTAAGAAGTGATAAAAGTTACATTGTGTTCGATATGAATGAACAGCAACTTTACAATGTGACTTCAAACAAATCGCTTCCGAGTTCAAAATCCTCAAGTTAATTACAATAGCGTAAACATAAATACAAGAATAATGATTTATAAGTCGTAAAGCGTGGTTAAGCGCTGCGAAGGAAAACGCTGTACAAAATTAAAATTAACTGAGCAATGACAGGTAATTTCTAGTATGAAAGACTTGGAACTTTGTTGTTAAGAAATACAGAGTGAATGGGATGTCAATCAAAGTTTGTGAGCGTAACAAGTACCATAATGAATACCTTGCTTAGATGTGCTTGCAGGTGTAAATTGTCGTGACTAAATTGGAGTATAATTAACCCCCACCCTTCAAACAGAATCAACGTTGAAATATTCAGCTCCATAATTTTCATTATTTGTTGGCTATCCTAAATTTGTGATGTTTGTTTTGTAAACTATTGATGCAGAGATTCAAATCTGTTGCGTGACTCTTGTACCATTTAAATTACTATTTACTAGTAGGCGATATCGCGTATTAAATGACTCAATAGAAAACATTCCGTAATTAATGGAAGTTTGGAAAAGCTTATTAATGGTGATTAGAGGATTGCAGGACGAACGAATTTACTATTTTTATGCCAGCATATATAAGAAATTATCAACGTAGTAAAACCACAAGCTTTATCAACTCCCAAAATTCTTACGTAATTATATAAAATATAATGCTTATCGCAACGTTGCATTCTGTTGCATATGCCAGTTTGCATGACAAAAAAAGAGATAAAAAATACTATCCTTCGGGAATTGAAACCGAGGCTTTTCACCTGACAGACAGCCACCATATCCATAAGGCCCTTATTGTTTGATCACATTTTTATGTATAATAATGTTAATATGCGAATAAATTATTGTATATATTGATATAAGGGGGCAAATACAGGCCATAATGGAAGCAATTAACAACGGTTAATACATACTAATTTTTAGATGAGAAATATCTCATTTAAAGCCTGGACAATTAGTACCGGTGAACCCCTGTTTTCCATGTATAAAGATTCAGTGAGTTTCGTTTTTGTTTCATTTTCAATGTTACGTCAATTCAGCGGTAATTTGAACCAAATTCAGATCGTTATTGTAATAGATTGTGAACATCTTAGAGCAAGTACATTTTTTAAAATGGGGCGTTACAGTGAAAAATATTTCAAGTAATATACGATACAAAGTTTTAACTCTTCTTGGGTGATTTTGAAATCGTAAACCAAGAAGATAATACTGATGTAGCTAAACTATGTTGTGCGAACAGAGCAGGATTTATTCCTTGTTATAGTCCACTTCAAGATATACCGTTATTGCCTCACCGAAGGGTGCCTGGTAATCCCTGACTATCAATTAACGAAGTTGCAAACACAGGTAAAATAGCAAACACGGCTTTAGGATTTTTATTTCTTTGCAATATGTAAATTTACCTGCTTTTAAGCCGAGGTATAAGTAGCTTGTAAGTCCTTGCTCTACAAGTACTTTTTACTTTCCCATACCTTATAGGTATAGGGTAAGTATTGAAATCATGAAAATTTTCGAAATCGAGATTTTAACGGATATATCCGTTTTGGGTCTCTAGGAACCCAAAAAAGTGGTTTTTAAAAAATGTCTGTCTGTGGGTGGG
>JABXWE010063670.1:0-13989 GCA_014611495.1 Limonius californicus
TATATATTTTGCGTTAATAATCGCACACTCAGGGATCTCGGTGGTGCTAGCGCAGAAACCTTGCCACTCGAGTCACACTGAAGTTTGCGCTTTGTTCCGGGCGTGGTTTCGAATCCACCGCTGGGGCGAAAAACCACCCAGGTGCATTCAGTTAGTTAAGTTTAGGGGTGCTCAATGCTGCATGAAATGGTTAGTGTGTAAGGGACGTCCGCCCCCCCTGAAGTAAGCGAAGCGTTCCGGGGGGGGGGGGGGGGAACGGTAGTATGAATGAACGGTAAAAAAAAATATCGCACTAGTTTGAGGGACAAAATCCACATTTTTAAAAATATTTTAGGTCAACTCTTAAAGTAAACGATTTTTAAAAAATGGGCTGTTATAGAGAACAATGTTTTGATTGCACCTACGCTTGGAGGGCACTGCCTATTACAATCTATCTAAAAACAATTTTTCTAATACTGCAAATAATCGAGATATCAAGCTGATTTGTCTTAGCAGACTCACCCTGTATACTTATAATATAATAATAAGTTGCAGTTTATTATACACACTCTAATCATATAGGTACACTCTTTATGTTATTCTATAACTTTTGAACAACATTTATATAAATTAAAAGCAGTAATGGACTAATGTTTGAACTCCAGAATTATTGTGTTGCCGTTACTTTTTACCACAAACTGTCCAATTTGCAAATAAGCAGCAAACAACGAAAGGTAATTTGGTAATTCAAGATGATGTTCTTATTTAGATAACATGACAGGACACATCAGTGGCATACTAAATATAAATTTAAGTAATTATACTACTACATTGTAGTGTGAAGATAAATTTTACAAATTGCTGTAATCACTGCTACTGATTTCTTGACAGTTATAAAAATCCAAACTTTATATACTGGGTGACATAGTGCGATTTTGTTTTCTAATGGCTTTATTATAGCAGCTTGGAGAAAATTGTAAATACAAAGGTTGTTTGTTTGATTCCCGTGCATAACTTAAAATTCTTGCTAACTGTACAGGGTGTTTTGTTTTAGTGGGACAATGGACGACTACTTTATTTTAAATAGAACAACCTGTATATTATTCTATTTTTGGATTTCTTATTTTTTATCTTTACAACAATATGGGGTTTTAGGTATCTGTCGTTAATGGTTCCGGTAATAATTTAATGTTTTCTTAAATTTTGAAAAAATGACAAACGTTTGAAATAAATAGTTAAGTAAGACAGGGTATAATTTCTCAGCACTATTGGTTAATGTATGTACACTTAGTATTATGAGGACAAAATCCATTAAGAACCACATTTAAAATTATAGTAAGTGCTCTATAGTCTATACATCGGCCATTTTCTTGAATACACAAATTTAATCTATGCATAAAGGAATTGTAGGGGCGGGGATGGCTCAGTGGTAGAGGGCCAAGGTTTGGATGTAATAGTCCAAACGCTTCCTGGTTCGAATCTCCCCAGGGTCGGAAATTTTTCTAATTCCCTGGGGGATCGGTACTGGGTCCCGGTCTCCATTTGCCATTGGGGATCAAATTAATGGCACTCCTCGAATTACAGTCGCATTAGAGGAGTATCAAGACCATAATCAAAAACATTTACACACAACAGGCAAGCCAAGCATGGTTTTGCATCAACACGGTAACCCACAGAGGCGGGCCCTGTTGTGCATAGCACAAACTAGCTTAGCCTTGCCCCACACCGCCTCGACACTGCGCAAGTGGTACAAACAAGGATCACGATAATAATAATATAATAATAAAGGAATTGTTCACACTTCTCAACATTGCAGGTGTTATATCTCTAAAAGCATGTTGAATTCACCTTCGCGTATCTTCTCTCATCATAGGGGAATTCTGTAAACTTTATCTATTTTTACAAACCTCCACAGAAAGAAATCTAGTTTGCTCAGGTAGGGGGACCTCGCCGGTCATGCCACTGGATCTCCTCTCCCAGTCCATTTATTGAGAAATTCAGCGTTTAAAACATTTCTAACGCCCAAATTTTAGTGTGAAGGGGCCCCGTAATGTTGCAGCCATAAGTTCTGTATAATAATATTTAACGAAATATTTTGCAATAAAACCCAAAAACTGTGTTCTAAAAATTCTAAATACATTTGCTCATTCAGATGTCCTTCAAAAAAGGATGGACTAACGACATGTTCGCCTAGGATTCCTCCCCAAACATTTTAAGAACATTAATGTTAATTATCCACTTCTCTTAAAAATGATGGATTTTCGTTGAATAATAGTGGAAGTTGTGATGATTTACATTCCCAGTTTTATGAAAAGTTGTTCTGTCAGGGAAAAGGACATAATTAAACAAATTAGCTTAAGCATTTATTTGTTGGTCCAGTCACAAAACATTAACCGATGTTGAAAGTCATGATCAAGCATGATGAAGTTAAATGTGGAAGGGATGATACCTGTACTTTTTCAATATTTTCCATACAGAATACCGGCTTAAGTCTGTTCGGTGGCTTATTTCTCTTGTGCTACAGATTGGATCTTCTACTACACAAGCTATTATAGCAAATTCGTTGCTTTCATTAGTTATACGCTTCCATGGAGTACTATCGTATTTAACACTGCTTGTATTTAGAAATCTTTGTTGTAATCTTTGGTCTTTGGTTTGAGAAATGTTCAGCATAAACTATGGAAGCTAATATCAACCATTTCATCTTTTGAAAAATTTACATTACATGCACTTGAAAACCTGAATTTTCAACTAAACAGCCAATAACACGACAAAAAAAAGGAAAGTTTGTTGACAGTTAGCAATTGTTTTAACGAAAGCTTGATGATTCCTTGCTTATTTGTTTAATTTCGTTTTTGTTCTAAAAAGCGCGGTAAACATGCAAATATTTGTAGTTTAAAATGCCAGTAAATAACTTTTATAAAATTCTATATTCATTAATGTATTTTCTAAAACAATATAAAATTACATCTTATTACCAACTATTCTGTTTTTTTTCTATTAGCTTTTCAATAATTTCTAAATATTTTTAAACGAAAAATGCAAGTCACATAAAAGAGCACATACGTTTAAAGATCATTGAACGACAAGCTCGAAAATGGAAAAATATAGAGGGTGTTCTATTTAAAAATCCAATATTAGGAGGTGAATTTTATTGAATGTGGTTGTAAATTTGGAGCATTCTGTATAAGATATTCAAATTATACTGCAAGACACTTATCTGAAAATGTGTTCGTGTAAACTACAAAATAATTTTGAAAAATTGTATGCCATTCTTTAAATACTAACTGTTAAAGATAGACCATCATTTTTTCAAAATTTAAGAGAAAGTAAATTATTTCCAAAACCATTAGCGACAGATACCTAAAACCTATATCGTTGTAAAGATAAAAAAAACCATAATTCCAAAAATGTAATAATATACTGGATGTTCTATTTAAAATAATTGTGCCACTAAATACTAACACCCTGTACCTTCTTCTTCGAGTGCAGTTTCTCTTACGCGACATAGCGATCTTCTCTCCTATGCCTGTGTTGCGCGTTTAGAATGCCACAGACATAGAGGACCTACAGCTTAATGTGGGCTCCAAACCATGGGAAGTGTAAATACTTCTACTAATTGTAGGTTATGTACAGTAATCAAACAAACAACTTTTGAATGTAAAGTTTTCTCTAAGCTGATAAAGACACTAGGAAACAAAATCGCACTATTATGTCACCCTGTATATATATAGATGACATTTATTTCATTTAATGTATTACCAAATTAGTGAAATCAATAAAATTATGATCACAGCGCCTTCCTTGGCCTACCTCAACCACAAAGTTACAATGGTTCTGCTGTACAAAGAACAGCTACTTGTTTGTTATATATTGTTATTAAAACGGAGGTAACTGGTTACAGTTCATCTTACAAAACAAATAATAAAAGGGGATTTATTGATACCTGGCATAGGTACCCATAGAAATGTAACAAAAAAATTTTTTTGGTGTTCTAGAGTTTCAAAATCAAAATCAATAAATTCCATTATACGAGGTTTGTAAATTAAGTAATGAGACTGGTAGCATAGCGTTCGATCTGGCAACACTGGGGATGCAGGAGTGGTAGGTGAACATGTGATATGCTTTCAGTACGAGTTTGAACTCGCTAGAGTCATTTGGTTGCCCATAGCGATTTTTTTCATGAAATAGATTTTCTAGTGTGTTCTGAAAATTAGTGACAACAATTTCAAGCAACGATGTGCTATCAGGTTTTGCTTCATACTTGGACACAGTACAACGGAAATTTTTGCACAACTTCGGCGGGCCTGCGGAGACAGTGCTTTGTCAAGGGCCCAGCATTTTCGGTGGTTTAAGGCATTTTCAGAAAGGAGAGAGTCGATTGAAGATGAACCTTGCAGCGGAAGGCCTTCATTTTCTAGAACCGATGAAAATGTCAACAGAGTCCGGGATCTTGTGCGTTCAGATCGTTGGTTGACAGTCAGAATGATCGGGGAAGAGTTGAATTTGACTCACACTACCGTTCATCAGATTTTGACCAATGAATTGGGATGAGAAAAAACTGCGCAAACAAAAGGACATCAGGTGGGAAAGGTGTCTTGATTTTTTGGAAACGATTGAAAATCATCTGGAACGTGTCATTACTGGTGACGAGTCTTGGGTGTTTAAGTATTAAACAGAAACCAAGCGCCAGAGCATGGAATAGCACACTTCAACCTCTCCAAGGCCAAAAAAAGCAAGAATGAGCAACGAAGATGAAATGCATGCCGATTTGCTATTTTGATAGCCAGGGAATCGTTCACAAAGAGTTTGTGACTCAAGGCCAAATGGTTAATCAACAGTTTTACAGAGAGGTTCTTGAAAGACTTCGAAAAAGGGACATGTGTATGACACCAAATATCCAGAACAACTGGGTGTTGCATCACAACAATGCGCCTTGTCACACAGCAATTTCAATAAATGATTTTTTGGCCAGTAAGAACATTCCTGTGGCTCCTCAGCCTCCTTATTCGCTCGACTTGAGTCCTTCTGACTTTTTCCTCTTCCTGAGACTGAAAAATCACCTCAAGGGACGTCATTTTGGGACTCTGGAAAACATTCAAACAGCTGTAACAGGCCAGCTGAAGGCTATTCCAGTATCCGAGTTCCAGCACTGCTATGAGGAGTGGAAGAACCGTCTCCAGCGCTATGTGGCTTCCCAAGGCAGTTACTTTGAAGGAGACAAAGTTGAATATTGTAATTTTGTACGAATAAAAAAATTGAAAAATCAGTCTCATTACTTAATTTACACATCTCGTACATATCTGTTGAATCAACACTTGCAAGATAAATAATGATAATTTTCCAATTGATTATCTAACCTACTCTGTAAATAATAAAAAATGATTGTGGAAAATTTCATGGCCTTTTAATGCCAGATTCTTTTCTATTGTATTCTATAAAAAATCAGTCTCATTACTTAATTTACACACCTCATATATTACCCTTATATCAGAAAGTAGCAAAGGACCACTAGTTTTTTCAATATGGGGTTGGGCAGTTTATTTTTACATATTACAGAAATGTAGGTGAAAATAGCTAAATAAGCCTATACCAAAATATTTTTTTAGATACATACCTGATTCTCTAAATTTGCTTTTTCTTGCAAGTTGGAAGTATCTTCAGAATCCATTTTGACAGTATTACCATTCTTCATAATAGATTGCTGATCTTTTCTAATAATATTCGAATGTATTTGATTTCGCAGTTTCTTAACTTGAGCTGTAGTCTTACGATGTATTTTGTACAAATGACGAAAAACACTCCATGCGTTAGCAAACGTATCATTGCACTCGGGGCACCGATAAACCAGTCTGGTATTATTATGTTTGTATTTTATATGATACGTTAAGGTTTTTTTAGTAGAAAATTTCTGATTGCATACAGTACACATAAAATGAGCACTTTTTTCAGTTTCAGAAGCAACAATTTTACCATCAGAACCTAAAATGGCTTCATTGTTTTCTAGGATGTTGTGTATTTCCATTACCTGAAACGCCAAATTATAAAAAATATTTATTGCAAGTTATAAGATTTACCTGAGTTTTCATCATATCTCCTTTGTATTCATTGATCATATTACGGAACATGGTTTGGAACACGCCAGAGGTTGCTTCAGTTATTTTCTCCAAAGCAACATCATTTTTCACGTCTTCTTTTTCAAAACTTTTAGATTCATTAGAGACATCTTCCGACAAGCACTGTTCAGTAATTAACGTACTTTGTTGCCTACCTTGGAGCCGACGAAGAACGTAAGTAAGGTTTTTCTTATTTTCTTTAGTTTCTGAAGAGTTAGAATTAGAATTTGATGGTTGGAACTCTTCAGAAGTTTCTATTGAATCACATTTTGTTGGTATCGGGGAACTCCCTCCTGAGTATTGTTCTTTTAATGTTGTTGAAACTGGAAAATCTTCTTCTTCTTGAATCACACGCAATTCACTCTCCTAAAATCAAATTTTTTCAAAGATACCTATTTATGAGGAGAAATGAACTGTAGATTTTTTTAAACTAATCAACTAATCGAGGTACGTATGAGACTGTATAATTTCTACACTGTAATGTGTAAATGTTGTATCTCTGCATGATAAGGTAGTACAGTGAGGTTGGTTCATTTATAGTTGTTTAATGAGAGAGTAAGTGCATGTTATTGATTGACAGCCTTTTTGTTCCACTGCTGGGCATCGGCCTCTTCTCTGCCATGTGTTTCTCCTCAGCGCCAAGGTAGAAACACGGGGGACCTACAGTTTCACGTCGAATCTGAACGACAGAAATTCCAGAGAAGATTTTTAGCATTAACAGTTGCAAACCGGATTGAGAAATTGTGTGTGGTGGGCCGCAGACAAGATTTTTATAAATCTGCATAGTTCTGCTTAGGTTTCGAACCCACTCCAGAATCGACGTTTTACTTAGAAAGCGAGTGCTCTACCAACTGAGCTACCGACTCACTAAGTGCATGTTATAGATTATGGGAAATACGAGTTGATTCTCAAACCTGTGCGAAAAACTTTAAGCACGTATAGCTGAGGTTATTTAACATCTAAATTATCTAGTAATCTTTTTAAAATTCGGTACTGTTACGGAGATAAGACGCTCCAAAGTTTCTTTTTCAATTTACTAAAATGCAAATAACAGTCCAATCTTTAAGAAAAATGTATAGTTGTGTATGAAAACTGGATGAAATATAACCTAGACGTGAACATTTTGTTGTAAAAATTTGTAAATTAGGTGTATATATATTGAAATTGTCATTTCCATCGAAAACTCTGTTAAATAATTCTCTAAATATTAAATTTCCGAAAAAACATGGTAAAGACCTTTTTCTTGGAAAACAGAGTACTAGTTTTGAAGCTGCAAAAAAAACTAAGATTTACCATCTCATCTGAAGATATACCCTAATTTTACAAATCTTGAAACCAAATTTTTCGCTTCTGGTTCAGATTTTATTCACTTTTCACAGTCAATTGTAATTTTATCCACTTTTCACAGTCAATTGTAGCGTTTTCCAAAGTGAAAATTAAGCTTGGACTGTAAGCTTTCTAAAACAATAAAGTTTTTAATAATTGAACGAGAAATAAAAAAGTTATTTACATTTGAGTGAGCTGAGGTAAAAAAAACATTGAAGTGCGATATCTCCGAAACGGTGCCGAATTTTAAAAAAGATTTAAAGTTTTTTTTTACATATGTTTAGAATATGATCCATATGGAAAATACATGCGTTTGTGGAATTCGTCAATTTTCTGCTCCCGATGTTGAAAAACGTACCCACAAGAAGGTGTATGCAGAAGGGAAGTTAATTTTTTAGAGATTATATAAATTTTTTGTTTTTATAATACCAAATTATCCGAGGCACTACACCACGCTGACGGCCATCACGCATCGGATTTGGTGGTATTACTGCACTAGCTGTGTAAATTATTTCAAAGTTTTTCAAATTTCTCACTTAGTTTGGTATTATAAAAATAAAAAATTGATGTAATCTCTGGAAAATTAACGTCCCTTCTGCATACATTTTGTTTTGGCTGCGTTTTTCAACTTGAGGAGCAGAAAAGTGACGAATTCCACAAACGCAATGTAACTGGGAGCAAAAATTATGAAAAACAGAAGTAAACTAATGAACAATAAAATCTATCTGAAAATGATTTGACTAACACAAAAATGAGCATACAAGTAACAACTAGGGATGTTACAAAAGTATAAACAATAGTTGGTAACATCAGAAGAAGGAATATAAAACAGCTACAAAATAGATTTAAAAATAAAGCACAAAAGGGAGGTAACACAAGAATAGCAACGTGGAACATGCTTATAATGTTACAGGCTAGAAAAATACAAGTGATTGCAGGGGAATTAGAAAAATATAGGATAGATTATTATACAGGAGAGATAAAGAACAAAGGGTGGATTTCTTTGTAACATATAACATGACAGAACAAATAATAAAATTCAAACCATGCAATAGAGAATTGCAATGTTTAGAATTAAAAGACTGAATTCAAATATAACATTAACATATATGTATGTAACTATGGGATTTTTGGAAATCATGGAAAGAAGAAAAACTTTAGGACTGCCAAAAAAGTACATGAGGAAGTACAAAGATATGATACTTTAACACTTCTGGAGATGCTAATGCACAAATCAGAATGAAAAATTATTTGAAAAGGAGAAAATGGCACACAAATCATAAACAATAACAATCACCTATTCTGAGTTGGCAGCAGCAGCGAACCTGTAAGCAGCATCGACAAAATTTTAATCCCTACAACACTTGGAGACACCCAGAAAGTATCATAGAAAATTAGATAGAACACATTAATTAGCAAAAATACGGTAGGTAAATAAAGTATAAAATGCATGATTTTTATCATGTGAATAAATAATAGAAGATATATAAAGAAATGGAAGTAACAACAACAAAAACAGAGTTCTACAGACATTTAAAAGAACCAAGACAAATCATATATAAGGATGTGATGATATAAAGCAAAAGAAGAAACACCAAAGCATGAAGAGGAACAAATAAAAAGAATATAGAAAGGTAATTTTCAAAGATTACTGGGTAAAGATGAACAGCAAGAATAAGAAAAAAACATGAAAGATGAGGTAGAGAAGGAACTAAGATATCAAGAGGTCGAAGTTGCAATAATGAAGACAAAAATGACAATGCTTTTGGATGTGACTGCATAACAGAACTGATAAAGTATGGAAATGAAGATCTATATATGTATACTGGTATAGAATATAATCAGACAAATATGAAAACAAGATAAATGCCTTCTAAATGCGATATATAAGGTTTCATCCACTGTATTACCTACATAATAGAGTACAAAAATATGCAGAACTTATCAGTGATTTCCAGCGAGGTTTTAGATCTGGGAGATCCACCATACATGCAATTCACACGGAGCAAATACTAGTGAAGGTAAATAAATACAACATTGAGCTACTCATAATATTTATACATTTTAAGTGAGCTTCTAGTTCAATTGAGAAAAAGTGGTGGAAGATTTACAAAATCTCAGAATATCTGTGAAACTTCTTCTTCTTTTTCTTCGTCTGTGTGTAGGCCAATGGCCTGTTAACTACCTACAATGAGTAGGTTCTGTGAGCCCTCTTTGCACGTATGCCGGGCAGGAGGCTAACCTAACCCGTCGAACAGAGAAGAGAAGTTCCACTATAAGGTTTATGTTTGTCAAAGATGGTTGTATGACAACCGGGTGATCACCAGAAATGCAAAATGATATTTGCAGAGTATATAATGCCGTGAAGCAAGGGGACACTAATGCTAGAAAGAATAATAAGAACAGGGGCAATTCGAGGAACAATGGCTAACAAAACTGGATAAGTGCTAGCATATGTGATGAGGTGGTTATAATAAGTAGAGCAAAGAATGCACTAATACAAATTCTAAGAAAAAAACAGAGAGAGAGAAACCAAATATATAAGACGCACAAGCATGGCGAAGAGAGATGAAGAAGAATTACAAGGATTGGGATATAGTTTCAGAGCGATAAATAAATGTAATTACTTCAGCGGAACTATTAGTACCTGGATTACCAAAAGAAAAACTTCCAGAAAGAATCCAGAATAGGTAAAAGGCATTATTTACTGTGTTTAAGACCATTAATAAAATTTTTAGAATCCCAAGCACTTTTTATATCTGGAAGGGTATTATTTTTTATTAGCACTGGTTTTAGTATAACGATAATACATTTTTTGCGAGTTTGACACTCCAAGAATTATATGACACAGCAATTATAGTTTCATACGCCCCCAAGTAATCCAACTTACCTGGCAATTGTTACGGCAATTTGTATGATCATTTGCATTGTATGTTTCCCGACAGTAATTCCGTTTGTGTAATATGAAATTAGCGAGGCTTCTAAAGATGGTCCGACAAATGCGACACTCATACATAATATCGCATTCGTATGTGACATATCGTCGAACCTAAAGTTAAAATCTTCCGTACAACAGTAGTATCTTAATCTATCGCACATACCTCATCTGTGGCTGTTTCATAAAGTTGCAAGACTTGTCTCAAACCAAAAATACTTGTATCAATGGGCTTTCGTAGATGCGAGAGATCAATTGGGTCGTCATCAGTATTCACCGGGGCTTTTCCAAGTGTGGTTTCAAGTGGCTTTTTGTTCTTACTTTTCGATGATGCTCTGGTTGTCATATTTAACGCTAAGTTTCATTTAACTGCCTAATTGTGGAAAAAACACACTGAAAAACAAATTAACCTAAGTAACATTATAAAGAAATTAAAAATCCTTGAAAGATTTACAAACAACTGACAATTTTATTATAAACGTTCAAGCACATATATTAGTTGATTTAGTTACAGTTACTTATATATTTTTTAACTCTTAGAGATGAAATTATCAAATACGTTTTTGACGACTCGAAGACAGTATTGAATATTAGATCTACGGCCAAAATTGCTTGAAAATTTTATAATCTACATTGACATAGAAGTGTAAGTTCCAAAATAACGACAACAGAACAAACAAATTATTTGATAGGATATAAAGGGTGTTTGAGAAACTTGGTACATGTTGACCACGCTCAATACATTTTCCAAAGTCGTTTTCAACTATTCTTGGATTGTGTGATTTCTCAACTTGAAAATTATTGTGTAGATACCATATACACTGCAGGTCAAATGATTTTATGTAATATTACGTTTTTGTTAAGTACATGATGACTTTCGCTGAACTATCATTGTTCTGTCGTAAACAAAGTTAAGAAGTTCAGTTGTGGCTATTTAAATCTAAAACAATATTTGCGAGACTTACATACATATCATAAAGGATAGAATATGCAGTCCATAACTGCACACATGCATCAGTTTAAATCACAAGCAACCAATGTGGAGGTCATGTG
Organism: Limonius californicus; assembly: GCA_014611495.1. Classification (NCBI taxonomy): domain Eukaryota; kingdom Metazoa; phylum Arthropoda; class Insecta; order Coleoptera; family Elateridae; genus Limonius; species Limonius californicus. The sequence continues at coordinate 11,410 of JABXWE010063670.1, forward strand.
CAGGACTTGTCTCTCCCCAAATTTGCAACAGCTACAATCATTTAAACATGAAAGTAAGCAGATATATGGCATTAAAGTATATTCAATTATTAGTAGATAACAAATTCCAATATAAATTACCTTTTTTCAGTTTAATAAAACACAAAATAAGCTACAATCCCTGATATGGATCCATCAGCTTTCTACAGAAAATACGAAATAATAAAGTGCATTCAGAGATGGCACTAATATTTTTTAACCTCAAAATTACACAATATCTGTCAAATTTTATAATTTGCAGGTTCTTATTTGTAGTATAAGTATAATTCAGTACAATTTAAATAAAAATGAATACTATACAACGTGTTTTATGTTTTTCTAAGGTAAAAATACAACTATTTTGTAATCTGGTGTTTTCAACTTTTGTATTATTTCAGTTTATTTCAAAACGGAATGTGATCAATCGACTCTGTATAAATGGAGCTTTTACTTGTAGCAACATTATAGTAAAACATTACACATCAACAAATGAAATCCGGCCAATGCACCGGCCAGAAAGTTTAATGAAAAAATTGTTAAGTAAGATGCCCTTTCTTAACATTTCAAAAAGTGTATGTATCATTAACAATAGCAAATACATCTTTAGCTAATAATTATATGCACTTGCAGAGATTAAAAGTAACAGGATATATTTTATATGAAACTATAGCAGATAACATTAATTATCCTGAAATGTTTCATAAGTTAAATTTACCTGACACATTTTATTCGTGGTTCGTTATTACTGAAATCTATATTTGGTTGTTAATGGTACGTTATATGGCAGAAGGAGAAGAAGGTCGTCATGTACGCAACTGTATTATTGATGCCTTGTGGACGGATTGTAATCATAGAGCCAAAAAATTAGGTGTAAGTTCTTGTACATCGTATTAATAGCAAGTGTATTTGCGTGATATAATCAGAGTTTAATTGTTAAAGATCTAATCCTGTTATACATTTACAATTAAAATTCTACAACTATAAAATTGAATGAAATGTTTTCATAGGCTGCTAATCCAGCTGGCGTAAGAATGCAAATATCAGAGCTCTCAGAACAACTTCATGCTGCTGTAGTTGCTTATGATGAAGGTCTTCAATCCGATGATACTGTATTAGCAGGAGCTTTGTGGAGAAGGCTGTATCAGCAACAACCCGCTGATCCAGAACATTTGGATGCACTGGTTAGATATATTAGAAGACAGGTAATTTATTTGTAGAACTATCCCTTGTCGCAGGGCTTGTTGGTGTAATTCTTTTCACCCGTTCATCTTCAATTGCTTATTATTATTGGCGTCTATTCCACTCTGGAATCATTGCCACCTCTAATCTAATCTTTTTAAAATCTTTTTGTTCCTTTTTTCCATCTCTGCTTTAGTCTTACTATATATTTTCTTCTTTTTTATGGTCTCTATTCAATCACTGCTTTATCATTCTATTTTACTCTGACCTCATAATATGCCTCGTGTATCTTCCTCTTTATGCTAACTATATCTCCTTGCATTTCATGATTAATTTCCATTCACCTTCTTAGCTCAAGATTTTTCAAACTAGTTTCCTTTCAAAACTTTCTAATTCTTAACTGTTTGTTAGTCATTTGTGCTACATATATACTTGCTCATCTTAAGATTCCTTTATACATTCTTATTTCCATTTTCTTACTAATTTTTCTGTCTTATCTTTAGTTTACTTATTTTTAAATATGTTAACTATTTTATGGGGTTGTTACATTCGAATTCATTGTACTTTTATCGCAAGAAATGCAATGTCTAATACTAACTTTCATTAGTAACAAGTGCTTATTGCTCCATATTATTTTTTTTTCAGATTAGATTATTAGACAGCATGACTAAGTATGAACTATTTGAAGAGAGAAATGTTAAATGGGAACCTTTTAAAATGTGATTAAAATATGGAACCACTTGTTTTGTTATTGATTTATTACAGTCATTGTTAAAATAAAATGTGACAATATGAATTATTGGAAATATTTTAATTTGGCTAGATATGGCATCTTCTGTCTACTTAAAAAAGGTACACTGCATGTTCTTGTTATTAGTAAATAAGCTACTGCGAATTAATTTGCTTTCTCTTGTTTAGTTTCTTCAATAGTGTTTATTATATACTTTGCACACAAATTATATTTTTGTACCGGGTGACCACGACATGAGGTAACGGCATGTAACTTTTTTGTTTTTTACTATTATTTTGAAATTTTAAACCAAGATATTGCCTATAAATGCGTAACTAAGCATTTTTAACCTTCGTTTTGACTTGGTTTGACCCGAACTGATATCAACATTTTATTTTTAAGTACAACTAACTTCATTTTTTGTAATAATCTTATTTGTTGTAAAATTTGCGATACATTGATATGCCACACAAGGCCATTTCGGCTAAAAATAGCTGAAATATTAAATTGCTTAGTAAAAAATATGCTATTAATGATATTCATGATAAACATTTTTTTAAAGTTGTCTTTGAAAACTAAATAATAATTAACTTTAAGTGTTCTTTTTAATAATAAAAATAAATAACATGTTTCTTTTAAATACATCTACTTCA